>JAEAOA010000980.1:945000-1119790 GCA_016746295.1 Potamilus streckersoni | reverse complement strand
ACTTTTTCACCCCCCCCCGGATTTTTAATTGTTGAGAATCCGACTAATCCAGTCTATATGCAATGTCAAAATGATTCACTAACCAGAATTAATTTTACACTCACCGATCAGTCAAATAATTTAATTGATCTACGTGGTGAAGTATTATCGATTAGTCTGTTTGTGAAAAGCTAACAAATAATTTGTATTAATCAGCAGCAGAGAGGGTGAAATGACAACATATTTGCGACCGTAGATGGCAGCAATTTGAGTGTGGTTATGACAATGTATTTGCGACAAAATCGCTAAGATGGGGTCTTTATTTTTTTTTGGTTGAAATATGAGATTTCGTAGGAAGGTCCCATTGGCATTCTGAGGCTTTAATCGATTCTGTCGCAAAAATTTGTAGACGTAGATGGCAGCAATTTGAGTGTGGTTATGACAATGTATTCACGACAAAATCGCTAAGATGGGACCTTTAATTTTTTTTTGGTTAAAATATGAGATTTCGTAGGAAGGCTCCATTGGCATTCTGAGGCTTTAATCGATTTTGTCGCAAATATATTGTTGTAGGGTTCACCCTCTCTCCATTGGCATTCTGAGGCTTTAATCGATTTTGTCGCAAATATATTGTTGTAGGGTTCACCCTCTCTGCTGCTACTGAGTAATTGTGATTTAATTTGTTTCCAAAAGTGTACCTATCGGTGTTATTTGCTGAGATTTCATTTGGATACAAAATTCTGATTTTGTTTCTAAATGGGTCCCTATCAATGTCTTTTGCTGAGACTTCATATGTTTCGAAAGTGATCGATGTCAGGTTCATTAATGATAATTTGTCATGTCCAATAGTGTACCTATCAATGAGTTTTGTGTCCAAAAAGAGATCCTATTACTGACTATTTTTGAATAATTTGTTTCCAAAAGTGTACCTATCAATGTCATTCACCGAAATTTTATTTCTGTCCAAAACAGACAGTTAGAGTCATTAAAGATTTGTTTTGTGTCCAAATGCGCTCAGTCATTGGAATTTGTGTATAAATTGTCCCTATCAATTGTTTTCTATTGAGATTTGATTTGTCCAACAGGGTCTCTATCAATGAGGTTTGTGCAAAATTGAAAATTTATTACTGAGTAATTGTGATTTAAATTGTTCCCAAATGGGTACCTATCAATGTCATTTGCTGAGATTTCATATGTTTCCAAAAGGGTCCCTGTCACATTCATTTATGGTGATTTGACTTGTTCAAAAGGGTCCCTATCAATGTATTGTTTCTAAGAGAGACGCAGTTGCTCAGCAACTTTAGTGTGATTCCAAATGCGTCCCAAAGAAAGTCATTCACTGACATTTAATTTGTGTCCAAGAGAGTCACATAGATTCAATAAGGATTTGTTTTGTGACCAAATGAGCCCAATCATTGCAATTTGTGTACAAATTGTCTCTATCATGTTCATTCCATAGAGATTTTATTTGTCCAAAAGTTTACATATCAATGAGGTTTGTGTCTAATATAAATTGTATTACTGAGTACTTCTGATTTAATTTGTTCCCAAGAGTGTACTTATCGGTGATATTTGCAGAGATTTCATTTGAATACAAAAGGGTCCCTGTCAAATAAATTTATGGTAAATCGATTTGTCCAAAAGGGTCCATATCAATTTCGTTTAATGGAGAATTGACATGTCCAAAAGTTTCACTATCAATGAGTTTGTCTCCAAAAGAGACCCTATTACAGAGTATTGTTTATAATTTGTTTTCAGAAGGGTCCCTATCAATGTCATTTGCTGAGATTTCATACGTTTCCAAAAGGGTCCCTGTCAAATTCATTATGGTGATTTGAATTGTCCAAAAGGGTCCCTATCAATGAGCTTGTTTTGTCCAGCTGGGTCTCTACCAATGAGGTTTGTGCATAATAGAAACCTTATTACTGAGTATTTGTGATTTAAATTGTTCCCAGATGGGTCCCTAACAGTGTCATTTCCTGAGATTTCATATGGTTCCGAAAGGGTCCCTGTCAAATTCATTTACGGTGATTTGTCTTGTCCAAACGGTTCCTATCAATGACTTTTGTGTCCAAAAGAGACCTTAATACTGAGAAATTTTGATTTAATTTGTTTCCAAAATTGTCCCTATAAATGCGATTCACAGAGATTTTATTTCTTTCTAAAAGAGACATTTAGATTAATTAAAGATTTGTTTTCTGTCCAACTGGGTCCAGTCTTTGGAATTTGTGTCTAAATTTTCCCTATCAACTACTTTCTATAGAGATTTGATTTGTCCAGTTGGGACTCTACGAATGAGGTTTGTGCATAATAGAAAGTTAATTACTGAGTAATTTTGATTCAAAGTGTTCCCAGCTGCGTCACTATCAATGTCGATTGCTGAGATTTCATATGGTTCCAAAATGGTCCCTGTCAAATTCATTTATGGTGATTTGAATTGTCCAAATGGGTCCCTATCAATGCGTTGTGTTTCTAGAATAGACGCAATTACTCAGCAACTTTAATTCGTTTCCAAATGCATGCCAATCAAAGTCATTCACTGACATTTAATTTGTGTCCAAGAGAGTCACATTATTCATTAAGGATTTGGTTTGTGACCAAATGGGCCAAATCATTGCAATTTGTGTACAAATTGTCTCTTTCATTTTCTTTCTATAGAGATTTGATTTGTCCGAAAGGTTCTATATCAATGAAGTTTGTGTCTAATATTAACTGTACTACTGAGTAATTGTGGTTTAATTTGTTTCCAAAAGTGTACCTATCAGTGTTATTTGCAGCGATTTAATTTGTATACAAATAAGTCACTATCAAATACATTTATGGTGATGCCATTTGAAAAACGTGTCCATATTAACTTCGTTTAAAAGAGAATTGACATGACCGAAAGTTTCACTATCAATGAATGTGTCCAAAAGATATCATATTACAGAGTAATTTTTTATAATTTGTTTTCAATTGGGTCCCTATCAATATCATTTGCTGCGATTTCATATGTTTCCAAAAGGGTCCCTGTCAAATCATTTATTTAATCTGGCTTGTCCAAAAGGGTCCCTATCAATGTGATTTGTGTCCATAGGAGGTGCTATCACTATTGATGTGTGATTTATTTTGTTTCCAAACGGGTCCTATCAATGTCATTCATTTATTACTGAGTAATTTTTATTTTTTATCTAAATGGGTCTCTATCAATGTCATATTCAGAGATTTCTTATGTTTCCAAAAGGATCGATATCAGGTTCATTAATGGTAATTTGACATGTCCAAAAGGTTCCCTATCAATGAGTTTTGAGTCCAAAAGAGAACCTATTACTGAGCATTTTTGATTTAATGTGTTTCCAAAAGTGTCCCTATCAATGTCATTCATTGACATATCATTTGTGTCCAAAAGAGACAGTTAGATTCATTAAAGATTTGTTTGTGTCCAATGGGCCCAATCATTGGAATTTGTGTATAAATTGTCCCTATCAATTTCTTTCTATAGAGATTTGATTTGTCCAACAGGGTATCTATCAGTGAGGTTTCTGCATAATAGAAACCTTATTACTGAGTACTTCTGACTTAAATTGTTCCCAAATGCGTCTCTATCAATGTCATTTGCTGAGATTTCATGTTTCCAAAAGGGTCCTTGTCAAATTCATTTATCTTGATGTGACTTGTCCAAAAGGATCCCTATCAATGCGTTGTGTTTCCAATGGAGAGGCAATAATTAAACAACTTTTATTTGTTTCCAATGCGTCCCAATCAAAGTCATTCACTGACATTTAATTTGTGTCCAAAAGACTCACATAGATTCATTAAGGATTTGTTTTGTGACCAAATGGGCCCAATCATTTCAATTTTTGTACAAATTGTCTCTATCATGTTCTTTCTGTAGAGATTTGATTTGTCCAAAACGTTCTATATCAATGAGGTTTGTGTGTAAAATAACAGTATTACTGAGTAATTCTGATTTAATTTATTCCCTAGGGGTCACCTATCGGTGTTATTTGCAGAGATTTCATTTGTACACAAAAGGGTCCCTATCAAATACATTTATGGTGATTCGATTTGTCCAAAAGCGTCCATATCAACTTCGTTTAAAAGAGAATTCACATTTCCGAAAGTTTCACTCTCAATGAGTTTGTGTCCAAATGAGTCCATATTACAGAGTATTTTTTTATAATTTGTTTTCAAAAGGGTCCCTATCAATGTCATTTGCTGCGAATTCATATGTTTCGAAAAGGATCCCTGTCCAATTCATCTTATGGTGACCTGATTTGTCCTGAATGGTCCCTATCAATGTGGCTTGTGTCCATATGAGTTCCTATCACTAGGTGATGTGTGATTCTTTTTGTTTCCAAATGGTTCCATATCAATTGTCATAATTGTCATTTCATTTATTAGTGAGTAATTTTGATTTTTTTTCAAAAAAATCCCTCTCAATGACATTTGCTGAGATTTCATATGTTTCCTAAAGGGTCGCTGTCAAATTCATTTATGGTGATTTGACTTGTCCAAAAGCGTCCTATCAATGAGTTTCTTTTGTTTCCAAAAGAGACCCTATTGCTGAATAATTTTGATTTACTTTATTTCCAAAACTGTCCCTATCAATGTCATTCACTGAAATTTAATTTGTGTCCAAAGGAGACAGTTAGATTCAGTAAAGATTTGTTTGTGTCCAAATGGGCCCAATCATTGGAATTTGTGTATAAATTGTCCCTATCAAGTTCTTTCTATAGAGATTTAATTTGTCCAACAAGGTATCTATCAACGAGGTTTGTACACAATAGAAACTTTATTGCTAGGTAATGGTGATTTTAATTGTTCTCAAATGGGTCCCTCTCAATGTCATTTGCTGAGATTCCATATGTTTCGAAAAGGGTCCCTGTCAAATTCATTTATGGTGATTTGACGTGTCTAAAATTGTCCCTATCAATGCGTTGTGTTTCCAAAGTAGACTCAATTACTCAGCAACTTTAATTTGTTTCCAAATGCGTCCCAATCAATGTCATTCACTGACAATTAATTTGTGTCCAATAGAGTCACTTAGATTCATGAAGGATTTGTTTTGTGACCAAATGGGCCCAATCATTGCAATTTGTGTACAAATTGTCTATATAAAGTTCTTTCTATAGAGATTTTATTTGTCCAACAGGTTCTATATCAATGAGGTCTGTGTCTAATATAAAATTGTTTTACTGAGTAAATGTGATTTGATTTGTTTCCAAAAGTGTACCTATCACTGTTATTTGCAGAGATATCATTTGTATACAAAAGGGTCACCATCAAACAACATTTATGGTGATTCGATTTGTCCAAAAGGGTCCATATCAACTTCGATTAAAAGAGAATTGACATGTCCAAACGTTTCACTATCAATGAGTTTGTGTCCAAAAGAAACCATATTACAGGGTAATGTTTTATAATTTAGTTTCAAATGGGTTCCTATCAATGTCATTTGCTCCAATTTCATATGTTTCCAAAAGGGTCCCTGTCAAATTCATTTATGGTGATCTGACTTGTAAAAATGTGTCCCTATCAATGTGGTTTGTGTCCATAGAAGGTCCTATCTCTAGGTGATGTGTGATTTATTTTGTTTCCAAACGGGTCCTTATCAATGTCATTCATTGACATTTCATTTATTACTGAGTAATTTTGATTTTTTATCTAATTGGGTTCCTATCAATGTCATATGCTGAGATTTCTTATGATTCCAAAATGATCGATGTCAGGTTCAATTATGGTAATTTGTCATGTCCACAAGAGTCCCTTTCAATGATTTTTGTGTCCAAAAGAGACCCTATTACTGAGCATTTTTGATTTAATTTGTTTCCAAAAGTGTCCCTATCAATAACATTCACTGACATATTATTTGTGTCCAAGAGAGACAGATTCATTAAAGATTATTTTGTGCCCAGTGGGCCCAATCATTGGAATTTGTGTATAAATTGTCTCTAGCAAGTTCTTTCCATAGAGATTTGATTTGTCCAAAAGGGTATCTATCAATGAGGTTTGTGCCTAATTTAAACTTTATAACTGAGTAATTGTGATTTTAATTGTTCCCAAATGGGTCCTGATCAATGTCATTTTCTGAGATTTCATATGGTTCCAATAGAGTCCCTGTCAAAATCATTAATGGTGATTTGAATTGTCCAAAAGTGTCCCTATCAATGCGTTGTGTTTCTAGGATACATTCAATTACTCAACAACTTTAATTTGTTTCCAAATGCGTCCCAATCAAAAGCATTCACTGACATTTAATTTGTGTCCAAGAGAGTCACATAGATTCATTAAGAATTTGTTTTCTGACCAAATGGGCCCATTCATTGCAATTTGTGTACAAATTGTCTCTATCACGTTCTTTCTGTGGAGATTTGATTTGTCCAAAAGGTTCTATATCAATGAGGATTGTGTCTAATATAAACTGTATTAGTGAGTAATTCTGATTTAATTTTTTCCCAAAAGTGTACTTATTGGTGTTATCTGCAGTGATTTCATTTGTATACAAAAAGGTCCCTATCAAATACATTTATGCTGATTCGATTTGTCCAAAAAGGTCCATATCAACTTCGTTTAATAAAGAATTGACATGTCCAAAAGTTTCACTATCAATGAGAATGTGTCCAAAAGAGACAAAATTACAGAGTAATTTTTTGATAATTTGTGTTCAAAAGGGTCCCTACCAATGTCATTTGCTGAGATTTCATATGTTTCGAAAAGGATCCCTGTCAAATTCATTTAAGGTGATCTGACTTGTCCAAAAGGGGTCCCTATCAATGTGGTTTGTGTCCATAGGAAGTCCTATCACTAGGTGATGTGTGATTTATTTTCTTTCCAAACGGGTCCATATTAAATGTCATTCATTGCATTTCATTTATTACTGAGGAATTTTGATTTTTTTCTAAATGGATCCCTATCAATGTCATTTTCTGAGATTCAATATGGTTCCAAAAGTGTCCGTGTCAAATTCATTTATGGTGATTTGACTTGTCCAAAAGGGTCCATATCAGTGAGTTTGTTTTGTTTCCAAAAGAGACCCTATTACTGAGTAATTTTGATTTAATTTGTTTCCAAAACTGTCCGTATGAATGCCATTCACTGATATTTCATTTGTGTCCAAAAGAGACAGTTAGATTCGTTAAAGATTTTTTGTGTCCAAATGGGCCCATTCATTGGAATTTGTATATAAATTGTCCCTATCAAGTTCTTTCTATAGAGATTTGATTTGTCCAACAGGGTATCAATCAATGAGGTTTGTGCATAATAGAAACTTTATTACTTAGTAATTGTGATTTTAAATGTTCACAAATGGGACCCTCTCAATGTCATTTGCTGAGATTCCATATGTTTTGAAAAGGGACCCTGTCAAATTCATTTATGGTGATTTCACGTGTCCAAAAATGGTCCCTATGAATGAGTTTTGTGTCAAAAAGAGACCCTATTACTGAATAATTTTGATTTAATTTGTTTCCAAAAGTGTCCCTATCAATGCCATTCAGCGAGATTTTATTTCGTTCCAAAAGCCACATTTGATTCATTAAAGATTTGTTTTATATCCAAATGTGTCCAATCTTTGGAATTTGTGTCTAAATTGTCCCTATCAAGTACTTTCTATAGAGATTTGATTTGTCCACCTGGGTCTCTGTCAATGAGGTTTGTGCATAATAGAAACTTTATTAATGAGTAATTGTGATTTAAATTGTTCCCAGATGGGTCCCTATCAATGTTATTTGCTGAGATTTCATGTTTCCAAAATGGTTCCTTTTAATTTCATTTGTGCTGATTTGACTTGTCCAAAAGGGTCCCTATCAATGCTTTGTGTTTCCAAAAGACAGGCAATTACTCAGCTGCTATATGTTTTTTCCAAATACGTCTCAATCAAAGTCATTCACTGACATTTAATTTGTGTCCATGAGAGTCACTTAGATTCATTAAGGATTTGTTTTGTGACCAAATTGGCCCAATCATTGCAATTTGTGTACAAATTGTCTCTATCATGTTCTTTCTATAGAGATTTGATTTGTCCAAAACGTTCTATATCAATGAGGTTTGTGTCTAATATTAACTGTATTACTAATTGTGATTTAATTTGTTTCTAAAGGTGTACCTAACGATGCTATTTGCAGAGATTTCATTTGTATACAAAAGGGTCCCTATCAAATACATTTATGGTGATTCTATTTGTCCGAAAGGGTCCACATCAACTTTGCTTAATAGTGAACTGACATGTTCAAATATTTCAATATCAATGAGTTGGTGTCCAAAAGAGACCATATTACAGAGTATTTTCTATAAGTAGTTTTCAGATGGATCCCTATGAATGTCATTTGCTGCGATTTCATGTTTCGAAAAAGGGTCCCTGTCAAATTCATTTAAGGTGATTTGACTTGTCCAAAAGTGTCCCTATCAATGAGTTTAGGTCCAAATGAGACCCTATTACTGAGTAATTTTGATTTAGTTTGTTTCCAAAAGTGTACCTATCGATGTTATTTGCAGAGATTTCATTTGCTTACAAAAGGGTCCCTATCATATACATTTATGGTGATTCGATTTGTCCAAATGGGTCCATATCAACTTTGTTTAATAGTGAAATGACATGTTCAAATGTTTCACTATCAATGAGTTTGTGTCCACAAGAGACCATATTACAGGGTAATTTTTTATAATTTGTTTTCAAATGGTTCCCTATCAATGTCACTTGCGGCGATTTCATATGCGTCCAAAATGGTCCCTGTTACAGAGCAACTTTGATTTAAATTGTTTCCAAATGGGTCCCTATCAATGTCCTTTGCTGAGATTTCATATGTTTCCAAAACGGTCCCTGTCAAGTTCATTTTTGGTGATTTGACTTGTCCAAAAGGGTCCCTATCAATGAGTTTGTATTTTTACAAAAGAGACGCTTGTACCCAACAACTTAGTTTTAATTTGTTTCCAAAAGGTTCGCAATCAAAGTCTTTTACTGAGATTTCATTTGTGTCCAAAAGAGTCAGTTAGATTCATTATGGATTTGTTTTGTGTCCTAATAGGCCCAATAATTTCAATTTGTATGCAAAGTCTCCCTATCAAGTTCTTTATATTGAGATTTGATTTGTCCAAAAGGTTCTATATCAATTAGGTTTGTGTCTAATAGAAACTGTATTTCTGAGTAATTGTGGTTTAAATTGTTCCCAAAAGGGTACCTATCAGTGTCATTTGCTGAGATTTCATTTGCATCCAAAAAAGGGTCACTATCAAATACATTTATGGTCATTCGATTTGTCCAAAAGGGTCAATATCAACTTCGTTTAGTAGTGAATTGACATGTCCAAATGAGTCACTATCAATGAGAGACCCTATTACTGAGTAACTTTGATTCAATTTTTTCGAAATTGGTCCCTATGAAAATAGATTTTTTGTTTCCAAATGAGCCCATTCATTGCAATTTGTGTACAAATTGTCCCTATCAAATTCTTTCTATAGAGATTCGTTTTGTCCCAAAGGTTCTATTTCAGTGATGTTTGTTTTTAATAGAAACTGTATTACTGAGTAATTGTGATTTAAATTGTTCCCAAAAGAGTACCTATCAGTGTCATTTGCTTAAATTTCATTTGTATCCAAAAGGGTCCCTATCAACTTAATTTTAAAGAGAAATGAAATGTCCAAAATAGTCCTTATCAATTCGGTTTGTGTCCAAAAGAGTCCATATCTCTGGGTGATTTTTTATTTACTTTGTTTCCAAAAAGGTCCCTATAAGTGTCATTCAATGACATTTCATTTGTTACTGAGTAATTGTGATTTAATTGGTTTAGAAAAAGGGTCACTATCGATGTCAATTTCATTTGGGAAATTTCAACAGTGAAATTCTATACCCAGACTCAACACATCTGATGAGTAGACAATATGTATGGAAAATGTAGTTTCACACCTCTAAGAAAGTCACCTTTGGAAAGGTGGTCATTTCCACACTGACCAGCTCATAGTTGCTGAAGCTGCTGCTTTTCAGACAAGTTTATTTTCCTAGTGACTGTAACATGCATACACTCAACTCTAAAGTAAATTATGCAAAAAGAAATCAGGGTGGAGAAAACAGTTTAGAAAGGGACATCCATTTATTGCAAGTTACCAAAACTCCCGTTAAGTTGATGCCGATCCACCTGTTCCAGTGAAAACCCCATAAACTATGCAGGCTGACTCCTGATGAAACCTTTGATATCATCCAGGCTTGCAATGTTTCTTCATCAAGTGTACTACCATACAATTTTAGGCCTAGAAGAAATAAAAAAAACCTGTAAAATGGAAAAACTGCAAATAATTTGTAATTATTACCTTACAATATACAATTTGGAAAGCCATAATCCAGGTTGCAACAAATTTGTGGTTTATTACTGCTTGATTCAGTTTCCAAAAATAAATAAAAATGTATATGCATGCTTTATTGTAACTGAAAATGTATGTAAATAAGATGAAATCTATGTGATGTGTTGAAACTTAGCATCATGAGAATATATGAATGTAGAGGCAACTAGCATTAAATTATACAAATGCAGTATGTACTGTAAATATTGATTGGTTGGTTGGTTGTTTGGTCGGTTGAATTTTTATGGCGCACCAGCACAATGGGCCATTTAGCGACATTAAAAAGGTTATATCCCTCATCATTCACAAGTGGTAAAAGGTTTTGTATCTACCAGCGATACGAAAGCATATAGTTAAAAGGTTAAAAGGTAAAACGATAAAAATGGTAACGGTGATAAATAAAGTTTACCGATCAACGGGGAAAGCAAATAATGTATGACAACAAAAACAGATGAACGGTAATTAAAATCTAGTGATCGGACATATAAAGCACATACAAGTTTCAAGGTGATAACATAAAAGCTATAACTTACGATAAATGTTTACTTCCTTAAGGAAGTCTATAATAAAAGAAATGCTAACTTTTTCTAAGGGTTCCATCATATCTTGCACATTGTCATATTGATTACGCGTAGGTTTGAGGTCGAAACACACCAGCATAAAGTGCTTATGAGTGAATTGCTCATTGCAAAATAATCACTGGTGGGTCTTCTCCTTTTAGTATGTAAGTCTGGGTTAAATAAATGACTCATTCAAATTCTTGCTCTGTAAAAAGGAGTCCATTATCCTAGGGTTGGCTTGATGGCATGAAGTTTGTTATTCATAGCATCATTCCATGATGCCCGCCATTTCTGACATAATCAGTCTTTGATAAAGGTATAAAATCCATATACGGTCTATTAAAATCAGATGCTTCTAGTGATAGGGCCATTTTAGCAGCGCGGTCTGCTTTGTCATTACCTTTCATTCCTACATTGCTGGGTAACTAACGGTATACTATATTGTGCAAGATACTCAGCTCAGTATGTTTAAGGAGAATATTAGCTCATAATGGATTCTCCAATTTTAAATTATGCAATGACTTAAGTACTGTTAGTGAAGATAATGCTGTTTAAAACATGCTTGCTTGCAATATATTGCACAGCAAGGTCTATTGATCTGATTTCGGCTGAAAATATTGACGTATCATTTGGCAAGCGAACTTCTGTTGTATGTTTTCTACTAACGAAGGCTGCAGCAGCCTTTACCTCATCTTTTGATCCATCAGTATATATTATTGTATAATTTTCAAATTGAGTGAGGAGTTCATGGTAAGAGTTGTGGAAGAAGGAAGAGTTTGTCTCAGATTTTTTTTTCGTCATGTAGCGTGAAAAGTACCCTTGGTTGCTTAAGTAGCCACGGAGGTGTTTTGGAGACGGGCGATTTCAGAATTTTTGAAAGATCCATTTGGGTACTTTCAAGGAATGGTGATATTCTAATTCCAAAGGTATGTGTGACATTTGGTTTATTTTTATACATGGTTTTATATTTGGTTCAAAAACAGCCGAAAAAGCAAGATTTAGAGGGTTTAATCTTAACTTCAGAGCATACTGTGCGGAGAGCAATTCTCTACGTTGGGATAAAGATGGTTCGTTCGCTTCAAAGTGTAGGTTTTCACACAAGGATGTCTTAAATGCTCTCAAAACCAGTTTAATTGAAATAATGAAAAAAATGAATAGTGAAATACTTCAATTAAACTACATTATATCAAACTTGTAAGATCTTCGTTATTCATTAGAAGATTGGATCAGAAACAATATCTGTTAACTCTGACAGTGCCGAGTTAGCTCCCTTCTACTATCTTTTACTAATATAAAATCTATAGAAAGTATGTGTTTGCGAATACCTTACCATGTCAGGTTCAATATATGGTGGCAATAAAGAAATTATTTCTGGCATGGTTAATCAAATGTGACAACACTGATAAAAATGACATGGGTCATTTAGGTCTCACTGGACATCTTTTTTGGAATATTTTCATCCAACAATGACCTATTGCGGACAAATGATAATATTACATTGAAGATACAAATAAAATCTAATTAATGATTTTTGTTGAAAGGATGATTGTAAGATTCTGACTGAGGTATTAAGGTTAATACCCTATAACTTGGAAAGCTGTATTAATACAGAACATAATGTTATCAGTACACAATAAAACTGATCTGTTATTGCTGCATTGTTGCAAATTGTAAAGTTTCTCTGATTTTCCCTCTATTTCTATAAATGATATTGATCAATCTAAGTGCACTAATGTAAAAACTGCTTATGGCACCTGACCCAGTTTATCATACCATGGGGAAACAACTCTATTTTCGAAGTATTTACCTAAATTATGTATGGAATGATGCACATATTATAATATACACAAATTTCAACTTGGTGATAAGAGGTAACATCCACGCTTGCACTGGCTGAAAATTTTCACCAACATAAAGGATTCAATGAATACATTAATATCAGTTAAGTTGAAATCCATGATAACAGTAGTAAAAAAAGTATGTATCACTTTGAATTAAGTACAATGTGGGCACATACATACATACATACATACATACATACATACATACATACATACATACATACATACATACATACATACATACATACATACATACATACATACATACATACATACACACTCATACATACATACATACATACATACATACATACATACATACATACATACATACATACATACATACATACATACATACATACATACATACATACATACATACATACATACATACATACATACATACATACATACATACATACATACATATGACTATTACATACAAAAACACAAATAAATCAATTATTAATAATATCATTGAAACATTGCTAATTTTAAAAGTAGTTTAACTATTATTGTTGCTTTCCTATTTATGTTGGATAAGTAGGCTCATTAGCAGCGTTTTGTCAATTTGGGTCCATAAAGGCTACCATGACATCAAAATGTAACCTTAACTGGGTAATGACATGTCACTATCAGGATATAATCTATAATCATCAAACATCAGACGATACAATGAATATATTTCCTAATCAAATCCGATGCATGAATAGCAAGTTTGACTGGATTTTTGAATACGCTGATTAAAGTAATTACATGCACTTTACAAAGAAGTAATGTTCATTCTTTTTCATTGTAAAATTATAAAAATGTTAACATTTCAGAGGAAATTTCGCTATAAGATATTTGCATCCTTACAGATTTACATACGTAAACAAACGCAAGACGAGTGTCCAATTTTAATCGGAAAATTCCTTTTTCCGCGATAATATAGCATTGGACTATACAACTGGTGGCTTTTATGCTGAACCGATACTACCACCAATCCCTCTTTATTTTACATTTATTTTCGAAAGAAAAAAGAACATTTGAACAGTTCCGGAGACAAGGCGGCTAAAAGAATCAGCATGTACCTTATTCATTAGTAACGTTCACTAGTACTATAACAAATTAGCATACTTTTTATCACCCCTCAGCCATGTAGATTTTTAGATACTTACCTCTGTAACAGATATATTAATATGTAAGCCAGGTTGGCTGCCATTTTTATACCAAGATTATTATTTCATTCTAAGATGGAAATATATTACCAGCGTGGTCATATGCAATAAATTAATAAAAGGTCAAGGTGACCATTTATATGTGTTTATATTAATTCATAATACAGATAAGATGATTTCGTTTTGTCAGATTTCATTGAACTTTATTCATAAAATATCAGACTCTTGTGATATTACTACAGTAATGGAGATTTTTTTAATAAATTACCTACTGTTCTCCCAGAATATGTATAATTAAAGTACAAGCAAGTCAAATAAAATACAAAATACTAAAGTCAATTAAAATAAGAAATATTTGGTTTCTGACTGAAATTAGTTGAGTGTAAAGTCAGGACGGGTCATCGCCCTTAGGTACGGCGAGAGAGCTCTAAGTGTACATATCATAAAGTTGCAAAACACATAGCTGACCATAATTACTCTATAAATTTTAAAATTATATATTTGATTGGTTTGGTATTAAACACTGAGCAAAACAAATTATCAAAGTTAAACCTCTCAGAAAAAAAAATCCACCCCTCACTCCTAGTATTAATATTAGTACCTTATTCCAACCACAAAAAAAAACACAAGTTGAGGCTACGACATCGTTGCTACCCTCACCTCCAGCCCTTTCTAAAATAAAGGAATATTATACAGTGTACTTACACAAGTCAGAACATGTAATCTGATGGAAATATTTTTGAAATGGACTTCAATACAGCCAGACCACGTAATCTATAAGCACAAGCTTCATTTGCACCTCTAAGCTAATTATGTCAAGGGTTGTTTTTTTAAAAAATCATTAGCACATGCACGAGCAAATGGAGCTTAGGTTACTCACTGAAGAAAAGATAATCATTGTCCATAAGTTGGATAGCAACCTACCATTTTAATATAGGGGTGAGTTGGTATGCTCTTTTAAAACAACTATTCTCAGCACATAAAATAAATAGCTTTATAAAAAAAAATAACGTTAGTGCTGTCAGAACTATATCTGATAAAGTCTGACCACGAGATACGTTTGTCTCCTGAATTGTTCTCTTCAAAAATGAATCACACTTGAATGCTATTCCTGACAAATGGAATAATCATGTTTTCCATTTTTATCTGAAGTAAAAAGTCCATCAATAAATAAACTTTGCTGCTTATCAAAATCTTTAAGTTTGCGTCAAAATTCTCATTCGATGTAGTGGTGTGTAATAATATAGCTTCTGCAGCACGTCTCGTATATTCTACTATGCATTACCTATGCAAATTAGATAAATGGACTCTTCCAAATCAGTGGCTTGACATAACAAGAGCAAACCAGTTGGAAAGTAATCACGCAAATATAGTAGATGTTACCGTCGTAATTCAATGCATGTGTTTTCTTTTAGTATTTCTATTCTGCATTATTTGTGTGTGCAAGATATATATGCAAGATTGCATATTTTCAACTGCCCACAGTACCTTGCAAAATTGATACGTCTGATACTACCGTTTCATATTTTCAAATTACATGTTCTTAATTTCTTTAAACACGCCATCATTCTACATTGAAATATTCCAGTTCTGAGTATCATCGTTGCAATATGACAGTCTATTTGAATACATATTTATCACATATTAATCACCGTAAAGGTACAAATGCGTAACAGTGTAGCAGGAAGGTGGTCTCTCTCTCTCTCTCTCTCTCTCTCTCTCTCTCTCTCTCTCTCTCTCTCTCTCTCTCTCTCTCTCTCTCTCTCTCTCTCTCTCAGAGCATGATAGTCATTTCCAGTGATCATCGTCATCTCCATCATTGTCACGTTCTTTCCTCATTTCAGTTCCGTTCCCTATTCCATTGACCCCTATGAATTGAGCTGCTTAAGGGTTGCAAAACGCCATTCAAGCATTGAAAAGTAAAAATAATCTAAATATATTCCAGGCTTAAACAATTTAGTTAAATTATGACTAAATGTTATCCCGTAGAGGATTCAAACTCGGGACCCTTTTGTCTAAAATCTATAATCAGTGGCCGGCGATTTAGTCTATTCTAACAATATTGATCCAATAATGTCAGAAAGCTTGCTTGTATCTTACTTTGGGTTGGTTCTTGCCGGATATATCCGGGTTCATCCATACCATTCATACTGACAGCCATATATGACTAATTCATTGGTAACAATGACTACGAAACCTAACCACCACATCCCCTTCAATAATAACACATTCTTGAAATAATGTGCGATGGAACTGGAATATTTTTACAAGTAATTGTATACATTAATTATTTAATACTAATGCTTTTCTAAATTACTTTATCTTTTATTCAATTTACACAACCGCGGGCTTAAATAGTTTATCTGCTTGAAATTCACCATGTTTCCTCAAAAAGACTAATAATGCAGCATGGTCATGATACTCTAAATGTTTTATACGACTCTTTTGAAATGTTTCATGGCTACATATCCAACATGAAACGATATCGGCGAGTAGTAGATGAAAAGGCTGATTCTGGCGCAAAAGTTATCCCCATCCTCAAAACAAATACAAATTACTTCTCTTAAGACCTTAAAACACCAAAGTTTTTCACCCACCCACAAAAACTAAAGGCTGATTCTAGCGCAGATATAATTGTATTCTCACTCACCTCTCTCAGTAGATGAAAAGGCTGATAATTGTATAAGGTAATTACCTCTCTCAGTAGATGAAAAGGCTGATAATTGTACCAGAACGGTGCAGGTCAGTTCACAAGTAAGTGATATTATATCTCATCACCAATGATTAATGTTTCAACTGATGATATTAAAAATATTTCATTATCGCGGCTCAATTTAATATCGGACTTACCCGGCTGTATAAAATATGGACTGATGCATCCGGAGATGGAAAATTTCCAGGAGGGTTAGCAGGTACTCAAGCGGGTCAAAATTTAACAAAAAAATAAATAGCATCAACGAAAAGTTAAAAGAAAAACGGCAAACGTGTAAAAGTTTACAGACCAAGCATGATGAAATAACCAGCAAAGCTCTCAAAATGAAAAATGAACTAGATGTACGGCAAGAACTGATCAACAAACTGACGTGTGAGATACAACGGCGAGATCATGTCGTACAACTGTATGAAAAAGCAGTAAATGAAGTTCGCGATGTTGAAGAGACCATTGCCAGGTTAAATACCACCATCGATGATAATAAAATAATCATAGATGATTTAACATCAACGATAAATGAACAACATGAAGAAATCAGCCGACTTGAAAGAATCAGCGCAGACAACAAAGTTGTCATGAAAACGCTAGAGTGGGAATCGTTAACGATTCCACCAAAGAAGAAATCTGTTGAACAAATACTTACTGAGGCGTTACTGAAACCTAAAGATCACTCGTAAAACCACTAGTGGTTTCAAATTCTCAATCATCAGTGATTTTCAATGTTTTGTTGATCAGTTCGTTATACGCGTACGGGTAATATTCACCATCTGGTTCACTTTTGATAAATTTTTTGTGAGTTTTGCGAAAATTATTGTTTAATGCTGCTTTTCTCGTTATGCTGTACAAGTAAGGATAATATTCTCCATCTGGTTCACTTTTGATGAGTGATTTATTGGCGTTGATGTAGTGGTTGAGCAGATCTCTTTCTCTTTTGATAAATTTATCAGGGAGATCTATTACGTCAATATCATCTACTGGTATATACCCTGGAGAAGTATATAATTGTATAAGATTTTCAGCATGTTTCATCTGAACTTCTCGGAGGATTTCATGGAGATCACTTGAAAATTTGGTCATTATATAATATAAAAATTTTTATATATCTAATTGATTTTATGTTATATCATACTTCTTTTGATAATCTTTCTCATATTTGCTGATCCTCATGGGTAGAATATCTGTTAACATGTTGTCAATAATACGAAATTCACGTATTAAATCGTCCATACTATATTTTACTCCTCGTAGGTAAGATCTTATTTGATCAAGTAGTTTTTTGTAAGTTATAATTGATGTTAAGCAGCCGTGCTTTTTTATCAAAATTTTAGGTTCAACTTTTTTACAAGCTGCTGTAAGAGAAACACCAACACCGGATATGATTAACAAAAACGGGTTTAATGATATACCACTTGAAATTATGCCAGAACTAGTCATTAACAAGGGTAGATATGATATTACTCGAAGGATCTTGTTATAATATTTATAGCATTTTTTTACGCACCAAAGTTTTTTGTGATAATATCTGTAGTATTGTATTAGTGCGTCAACATCCTGTTCTGGAATATCTTTTGAAATATGATTGAAATCAACTATACTTTTTTTCATTATAATATTTGTTCACATAATCTCAGGCTTGATTAAGTAACTAGTTGAGGTGTTTCAGCCACAAATTCCAGACAATACCAATATGACGCAGCAGTTAATTTTTTGTCATCTGCTATTAGCATAAAAGTTTCTTCAACATCTTTGTTCAACACAATAGACACGGTTCCAGAGAAATTATCAGTCGAGTGACGCCATGGAAATATTGTAAATATATTAAACTTTGCACTGCTCAACACGGACAATCTACACACACCAGTGACCTCTGCAGTATGCTTGAGAGTGTTATTTTGCGGCGACCAAGTAGACATTCCAGAAGCAACAGTATAAACAATATTTTTAATCTGCTTGTGAGGAATTTTAATCATACTTGTTTTCTCAACAATACTAGGAATTCCACTAATAATATCGTTGAGTTTTGTGTTAATATTATCGAGTGTAATATCAACAGATGGCGGACTTCCAAAAAATTCGTTATTGGTTTTGTTTATGTTTCTGCGAAAATTTAAAAACGTGGTGATGTGATTAGTAAAATCAGTTTTGAACTTGGTGATATCATTGTTGATATCATCAACATATTTCTTTGTTACAGCATCAAAATCAGATTCTGGTGTTCTAAGATTATTGATGCCATTATTGTTCATGTTGAGAAATGCACGCATTATACCGCCATGCACCGACACGTACTTTGATTCCTGATCATCAACATATTTCTTAGTAGCAGCGTCATTATCCTCAGTTGGGTTTCCAAGGTATGTGATCTTGTTCTGGTTCATAACAATGTTTCCCGTAAATAAATCACCTGCTTTTCTAACATAATCGTTAACTGACCTACCCGAATCTTCTATCTTACCTTGATTATTAAAAGTAACAATATTATTAGCAACTGCAGTAGGATTTCGTACTAGTACATCTGATAGTTGTACATTACTCGTCTTTAATCGTCCTTGTTTGTCCTGGAAAACTACAACTTCATTTGGATCTACACTTGCAACGTTTAACAAATTGTTGATTTCATTTTTGAGCTTATCAAGAGTCGCATACTTGGATAAGTCACCCTGGTAACCTTCTGTTAATAAATCTACTGCTAATGTTCCAAATTTTGTATAGTAGCTCATTATACATACCGTTCTACACAAAATTGTTGGATTAATATAACATAAAATTATACGATGGCGAAGATAATAAACTTTGACACCGAGCGATTGGTGAAGCATAAACATAGCAATGAACTTCCAGACTGTCATTATCTTATTGTTGGGAGAACTGGATCTGGTAAAACAAATTTGTTATTAAATCTTTTACTCAATAATAACTTTAACTATGATAAGGTGTATATTTACACCATCAACCCCCAACAAGACAAATACGAGTTATTAAACGAGTATAATGATAAACTTCGTGATGAACTTGGCATTGGTGATGATATATTTTTGATAAAACAACCAGAAGAACTCGTTCCAGTGAATGAACTCGATTCGTCAGAGCAGAAGAGAATCGTCTTTGATGATATTCCGCTAAACAATGAGGAAATGAACAAGATTAGATCATATTTTTCACTATCACGTAATAAAAGATGTAATTCTGTTTATCTTGCCCAAGGTTTTTATAATGTTGATAGGTTTATTAGGCGAAATACGGGTTGTTTCATATTATTTCCCGGACTAGATAATGTGGATGTGAGAAATATTGCAAACGAACAATGTGGTGATGTTACAAAAGATAAATTTATCGAATTATATCATCGAGCAACTAAAGATAGATATAGTTTCTTTTTATTTGACAAGCTAGCGCGTGATCCAACCAAGATGTTTCGTTGTTGCCTTGAGACGTTTCTATGATATAATTTTGTAAAGCGTATAAAAATAATGGACAAACATCAACAGAAAATCGAATTACTAAAAAAGTTTCTCGAAACTCGAGCGGCTTTTAAGAAAAAGGTGGAAGAAGCTCGACGTGGACAAGTTCAAGCAGAAGAAGAAAGAACCAAATTTTTCAAACCTGTTACTGAGGCAATGCTTGGCAAGCAGCCAGAAATACAAACATCATCTCCAGAAGATCTAGAAAAAATGAAAGAAAAGGGTTTGTTTGGTTTACTTGGAGAAAGATCAAAAGAAGAAACTGTAAAAATTGTAAACGAACTTGTAAGAAACATTGTTGATCCTGCTGCACGACAAGCTGAGTTTGATAGATTAATAAACAACCCTCTTGCACTTCAGCAAGCTATAACAAGATTGACGGTTAATCCCGACGAGTTAAGAAGTATGATGGAAAAATTATCAGAACAAACTGAAGAATTAACTGAGAAACAAAAAATATTACAAGAAAGTGTGATAAAAATGGTACCTTTTGAAGAATCTATAAAAATTTACAGAAGACAAGCTAGGTTTAAAATAGAAGATGTTGAGTATGAAAAGTTTATGGAAAAATATAATATCACTAATATTAATAGTATTCGAGATTGGTTAAAAGAAAACTATGATAATTTGATAGAAAAATTAGAAAGAATTGTAGAAGATGGCTCACGTGCTGATGATGATATTAAAGATGAAAAAGATGAAAGAAATATTCCAACATTAGTTGATCATATTAGAGAAGGAATTATGGCTGAAATTTTACTAAAAACATCAATACAATATCGAAATAAACCAGGAGGTTATAAGAAAAGTTGGGATTTTAAAAGACTACTCAAAAAATATGAAAACAAGCGAGATAAAAGATTACCAGAGGAAAGAACAGGAACTGGTGTGAAAATATTTACATCAAACGCAGACATAGTCGATCGGCTAATGCTGTTGATATCCTCTAAAGAAGCTGGTAATGAAAGTGTAGAGATTGATAACGAAATTATTGATATACTTGATCATCTAAGATCGAGTGGATTACTAACATCATCCGAGTACGAAATTTTACACCGCGATCTTATCTAAAATATTAGTATAATGCAAACAACATTATTGCTCGATTCGTCACAAATAACAGGAAACAGCGCGAATTTTACAGTAAATTACAACCCACCAATAGAACTAGATCCTGCAAAACAGTATGAGATTGGATTAATTTCTTGTACTTGTTGGAACGCCATGCCGAATATTAAAACTGGGATTAATGATGAAATTTTAATCGTTAATGTTAAACAATCTCCAACATCACAAAAAGAGTTTATTGATATACAATACAAACTACAGATTCCACAAGGAGCTTATAACATTACTGATCTAAACAGAACAATAAAAGAGCTTCTAACAAAAGCTGGTGGGAATGCTGATAATTTCGAATTAGCGGCGAATTATAACACCTTACGAGCTAGGATAACAGTGAAAAGAAATATGAAAGTCATCTTTGAAGAAAGAAGTTTTCGAAAGATGTTAGGTTTTACTAGAGTTTTATACTATACCACCGGTGAAGATAAATCTTTGACATTTGATGGAGAACTACCAGTAGATATTACAGAAGTAAATACAATACTCATCAATTGCTCTATCGCATCTGGATCTTATACGTCAAAAGGCAACCGCGGACAAACGATCTACAGTTTCTCACCAGAAGTCCCACCAGGTTCTCTCATGCAAATCAATCCGCGACAGATTATCTACTATCCAATAACACCTGAGAATCAAATTACAAGCATTACAATGCAACTCACAGACCAATCTGGACGAAAAATAGACGTGAACAATGAGATAGTCACGTATTACTTACACCTACGCACTGCCTAGGAATGTGATTTTGTGTACATAATTTTATAAAATGAGACGAAGAAAAGTTTATCGAAGAAAAATCGTAGGTGGATTTTTTGGAAATATATTTACAACAATTGCAGAGAATATTCCAGGAATCGCGCGTAAAGTAGCGCCCATTGCACTTGACGCTGGTAAAGCTTTCGCTACAGGGGCGGCATCTTCAGCAGGCACTGCAGTAGGGCAAAAGATTGCTGATAAGATTAAAGGACCTTCGACAACACCTACGGTGTCGGAAATAAAACGAGTAATATCAGATATTGCGCCAACAGAAGAAACAAAACGAGCTATGATAGCTACAACAAAAAAATTATTGTCGCCGAGTGGTGAAGAAATAGTACGTAAACTTGTAAAGAAAACAAAACCGATGACCCCTGCTGCCTTTTAATTTTGTGTAACGATTATAAAATAAATGTCAGCTAAAAACTATCTCGACTTTGCAGAAGAAATTGATACTGACGATGCTGTAACAGAATTAGAGTATGTCGAGTATCTCGATGAGAACTCGAACGAACCGAATAAAACTGGGGTTAGAACTTTTAACACAAGAGACGAGGACGTGTTTCTACTACCCCATAAGGCAATGCTAGAAGTGCGTGGCCGAATATTAGATGCAGCAGGTGCTGATATTGCAGCTAATGTAGAAATCGCTCTCGTCAATAATGGTTGGAGCTTGTTTAAGAGTGCACGATACCAACTGGCCAATCAAACCGTAGAAGATATTTCGATGCACTTACCCATAGCGAGTACAATACTAAACATCGTTTCGTTTAGCGATGACTATTCCAGATCAATAGCCACAAACATGATGTGGTTCAAAGATACTGGACTAGGGACAACTACCTCTGGCGAGTTTATTTCAAGAGGTGCAAAAACACACGGAGCTGATGCCGCTGCAGATGCTGTAATTGTAAGAGATTTTCTTATTGCTAATGCTAACAATTTTGGTATAGCCGCACCAGGTGCAGCTGCTGATGCAAACGCCACAAGAGTTTCACTTATTGCCGCTTGTAATAATCTTGGTATAACTCCACCAGATGCAGCCGCAGATGGTGTTGCGATGTTAAATTTAATAAACGGTGTTATTAGTGCACGTAACATAAGATATAACGAGGGATTTACCAAACGAAAAGCATTTGCCGCAGAATCTCGCCAAATAACGATGATCCTTCCGTTAAGTACAATCTTTGGATTTTGCCGTGATTATAACAAAGTGTTTCGAGGAATAAAACATACGCTTATATTAGATCGAGCTGATCAAAACGATTGTATAATACACGGCGATGGAGTGGCTGAGGGACAGTTTTCTATTACAAGATTAGCACTGTGGATGCCTCGGGTTGTCCCTTCATTAGCTAAAATGATGGAGCTCGAATCTTTACTAGCCACCTTTACAAAAAAGATACACTTCCAACAGAACAGGATTTATCAAACAGCCATTCCCAACGCGACTGATTACACATGGCGTGTAACGACCACGCCCAGCGAACAACTACCGCGACACTTGTTCGTCGTATTTCAACGACAAGCACGTCGTAACAATCAGGAAATGAACAACTCCGTATTCGATAACCCAGATGTTAGACGAATATTTGTGAGAGTAAATTCCAAACAATATCCCGAACGTGCAATCGAATGTAATTTTGCTGTAGACGCCACCAGAAACATCTCTTGGCCGTACATGTATCTTATGGAAGCAATGCAAAAATATCAGAACGCGGACAGTGGATCTCAAATATCAATAGAAGAGTTTCGATCGCTCTATCCCATCTTTTACTTCGACGTATCAAAACATTTGGAGCGTGTTGTGGGATCGACTGCAGATATTGAGGTCACGTGGACACTGGGCGATGTGCCAGGTGAACAGTATAACGTATACGCGCTATTGGTTAGTGATCGATTTCTGACCATCGATTCAATCAAAGGAAGAATGACAGTACAAGTTTAATCTAACAACTTGGATATAACATTATGAAAACCAAATACACAACTCGAGAAATATACCTAACATCTGGTCAAGTTGAAAAATTATCAGCAGCTGTTGCTAAACGCAGCTCTGTTTCTTTGATGATCTCTCCGTTGACAGGCGTCGCTGAGACTTCAAATAAAATTGCAGTAAAAGTCATGCTAACGCAACAACAAATCAATAAACTCGATCGCAACAAACCATTTGTACTGAAATTATCTGTTTCTCAGGTAACTGCAATGTCAAAAGAAGGTGGATTTTTTGGACCAGCGTTATCAATAATAGCTAGCAAAGTTTTACCAGTACTTGGTACACTTGGACTTGCGGCTGCGTCAGGAGCAGTCTCTGGCGCAACGAAGAAAGCAGTCGAAGGTCGTGGTATCAAACAAATCTATCGTTAATTTTATGTAACAGTATAAAATAAAATGCCAACGAAAAAGTCGCCGAAAAAAACAAAATCATCGAAAAAAAAGAAAACAACAAAACGCAAACAAACAAAACAAGGAGGAATTATTCCTTTCGCTCCACTTTTGGCGGGACTAGCGGGAAGTCTGCTGCCAAACTTACTAGGAATCGGACGCGGATTAACTCTACCAGGGACCAGACGTTATTGAGCAATTTTGACATCATTGAAAAATTGAAGGACGTTGTTGGATTTCGAGGAGTATTTTCCAAGGATGAACTCGATGACGTACCAACAGGCGGTTCTTGTGTTGTAAATATTGAAAACTTCAATGATGGCTCTGGCACCCACTGGGTTGCTGTCCACGATAACAATTATTTTGATTCGTTCGGACTTCCTCCAAGCGATCTCATAAAAAAATATATTTTTAAAAAATTTGATAAAATAAATTATTCGTCTAATCAACTACAGCCGATTGGAACATCAGCTTGTGGTCATTATTGTATCATGTTTGTCAGACAAATGCACCAGAGTAAAAGCTCTGGGAGTAAAAGCTCTGGAAGTAAAAACTTTTTAAAGTTTATTTTACAATTTGATGAGCATCCTTCTCATGCGAATGATAATATTGCAATCAATTTTATCTAAACTCCTTGATATAATAATGTCAACATACTGTCTCAAATGCAAAACTAAAACAGAGAACAAGGATGAGATGACGGAAAAAACGAAAAATAATAGAACGATGTTAAAAAGTATTTGTGCAATCTGTGGTAGAAAGAAAAGTATGTTTTTGAAAAAACAAGTAGGATCTAGCGTTGATAGAGTTATCTTGATCGACGATTAATCTTATGAAACAAAATAAAATAAAATGAAATGCAATTGTGATTGTGACAAAGATCTTTGCATAGAACAAGATAAAATCATTACGTACTGTCAACATTGTAACAACAGAGAAATAATAGGGTTAGGTATAGATATACATAAACTAATTGGAAAATTACCAAAACCAAAAGGCGGTTGGACTTTGCCAGGTCATCGGTATACTGGTCCGTGGAATCCGCTAGATCAACAACTAGATGAAAACGACAATCCATTGCCAGGACAAGAGCCTTATAATCAAGTGGATGTAATAGCAATGCGTCACGATATCTGTTATCGTGATCATGAAAACTCGAAAGCAGATTGTGATAAAGTAATGTTAGACGAATTACATGATATGGAGCCAACAAATCTACGAGAACGTTTTGATAGAAGATTTGTTCAGGGAATGATAGGAGCAAAATATAAACTCGGACTCGGCAAAGAATTATACGATGATCTTGCAGTCGAGCTGCACAGACCTAAAAAAAAAAGTTTCCGAGACGCAAAGTTGTTGCAAACGCTGTAGATGATATCTGGGCAATAGATTTGGTAGATGTATCTAATATAGCTCAGTTTAACGTTGGCGCTGATGGCGCTCCAAAGAAGTATTTGTTTAACGTTATAGATGTTTTCAGCAAATACGCTTTTAGTGTGCCAGTTTCAGATAAAACAGGAACGTCAATCACTGATGCGCTAAAACAGATAATAACGAGTACAGAAAGAAAGCCAAACAAAATCTGGACTGATCATGGAGCCGAGTTTTTTAACAAAAAGTTTGAGCAGTTTCTAGAACAAAATAATATTAAAAAATACGTTACAGGAAACGAAGGCAAAAGCGTTGTTGTCGAGAGATTTAATCGCACGCTAAACGAAAAATTACACAAACATATGACAGCTAAAAACACCAACAGGTACATCGATGACCTTTCTCAAATCGTAGGCGAATATAATAACACGAAACATCGAACCATCAAAATGTCACCCAATGACGCTATCAAAAATCCAATATTAGCAAACGAAAACATGTACCGCAGACATAAATTTAAGGTCGGTGATAAAGTTAGAATCTCTTTGACTAAAAAGATATTTGAAAAAGGATTTACTCCAAACTGGAGCGAAGAAGTATTTGTTGTTGATAAAGTACTCTTAACAATACCTGTAACGTACGCGTTAAAAGATCTGGCAGGTGAGCCTATCGTAGGTAGTTTTTACGAACAAGAACTACAAAAAACTGAACAAGATGTTTTCATTATCGAAAAAGTGATTAGGAAAAAAGGAGATAAAAGTTTAGTCAAATGGCGTGGGTATAGTGATAAATTTAACAGCTGGATTCCAACCCGGTCGATTTTATCGACTGCGAAATAATGCTATTATAAATTTCCTCATACTTTCGTTTGATAGATTTGCATTTTACTGGTTTACATAATGATATTAGATATTGTCTGAGATCGTCAGAGATCGTCATAAGATTAAAAATCTTGACAAAGATGAAATCAAATTTTATATTTTTCTGTCGGTCTGGAATTTTGATGTTTAAAAAAGGTCTGATTAACTGTAAAAATACCTGCTGTTCGGTAACGGTAAAATTAAATTTTATAATTTTTTTAGCAATGTGATACTTGACATTATATTTTCCAGTGGTTGGTCTGCTATAATTATATCTGTTAACGACGGTGACTATTTCACCATCATCAGATTCGTTGTTATATAAAATATCATCTTCGTTATAACCAACAGATTTGTCTATCATATCATTAGAGATTGTGGAGACCTTATCGCTGATATCGCTGGCGACTTTGTCGCTGGCGACTTTGTCGCTAGTATCTTCTTCGTATAGTTGAACGAGTCGTTTCATCATATCCATATTATAATATACTTTTTATCTAATTTGTTGTTATAAGATGACTGACAAGGTCAAATATCACAAAAAAGTTAATATAATAAACTACCACGAACTGACCGAAGCGGTAAGAAAATGCCTGTCAGGTTATAGTTCATATTCCGTTGACGTTATTGTAATGCAAGGTGATTCTCATAAAATATTACTAACAGAAGCAGAAAAAAATAAAATTAATGAAAGTGCAGTAACGACGCTAAAATTTGATTGCGATGATATTATAGCATTTGCTCATCATTGTTTGACTAAAACCGAATTACAAAATATTATTGATCATCATATCTAAAACGAATCCTAGCATTGTATTCGCTTGAAAAAGTTGATTTTATTACTCCATCAGCTACAAATTTTACGACTGCGGGATTTAAATTATAATATTTCGCCGCAGCTGTAATTGATTTGAATTTGATCTCCTCATCCGTTTCAAGGTTTAACGAAATAACAGGTTTTACTGGGCATCTAAAATTAATACCACCACCTCGTCCTTTTCTTACATTTTCCTGTTGGGTAACTAGTTCTAGATTTTCCAATCGATTGTCTGTTTTTACATTATTGATATGATTAATAACCAGACCATTGGGTATAGATCCGTTGAACACCTCGTAAATAAAACGATGACCATAATAACGAACTCGATCTGTCGATGTTCCTCTAACAGTTACCCTGATATATCCCATATTGCTAATAGAACTAAGAACTTTTTTAGTTTTTCTGTTTCTTATAATACCACGATCGTTAGCCTCGTATAAATCAAAGACCGGATGCGGCTGAAACTCGTCTTGTAAGGATAAATTTTCAATATTATCATCAGTGACTTTACCGTTATAATGATATACTCGTTTCCCCTCTGGAATGTCATCGCAAAATAACGTGTAAATAAAATCTTTTCTAAACATCGTAATTCTTTCAGTATTATCTCCCTTTACACTAATCGTATAACCCGCTGGCGTTGCTTTACCAACAGATATTCCAGTAATGATATTAATAACCGAACCAAGTGCATTTCCAGCGTACAGGTTGTACTTCGGATAAACATGATATACCTCTTACTCACGTGCGCTTGTCAGATTTACTGTCATTATATTATAGGTGATATTTTTTATCTCTAATTGTTTTTCTAGCGCATGCGCAGTGTGCGGTAAATTATCAATTAGATATTAGACTATAGTATAGCGATGTTGAAATTGCGTGATATAGCCAAGAGAAGTCTTATTGGAGAACCTGTTAAAATAGCGACTGCTTTTACAGGTTTTGATAATAGTTATCAGTTTGATAATCAAAATGTTTTAGTAAATTTTTCTGAAACAAATCTCTTTCATCTGCTACAGACGACTGTAAAACGTGAGCTTGAAAAACACAAGGGTTTAAGATTGTTAGTGCAATATCGTGTTATATTTTCAAAACTACTTGTGACGGAAGAATCTACTAAAACGGAAACTACAGTCCCTTATATTAATGCAAAATCAAGGCGCGTTTTGCTTGGGACTGATCTTTTGTCACTATCTAATGAAATACACCAAGAAATTTGGAAAAAATAGAAGAATTTACCGAATCTGGTTCAGGTTGGAAGTTTGAAATAATCAAAGAAATTTTGTTCCACACAATGAAATATGACGCTTTACGCGGCAGCGGCCCTAATAGCGCTGGGTATATCGACCTGCCACCAAAAATAAAAAATAAAAAATGCTGCATCAACGTGAAAAACGTTGATGACAAATGTTTTCAATGGGCTGTTCTTTCTGCGCTATTTCCAGTAAAAAAAGACGCTGGTCGTGTTTAGAAGTATATTAGTCACGTATCAAAATTAAATTTTAAGGATATCAACTTTCCAGTGGCAGAAAATCAAATACCAAAGTTTGAAAAGCAAAATAATGTTTCGATTAACGTTTTCGGACTAGATGAAAAAGAAAACGTCTATCCCAGATATATTTCAGAAAAAGCTTCACAATCGACTATAAACTTACTGTTTTATAAAAATCATTACGTTTGGATCAAAAACTTCAATGGACTAGTTGGTAAACAGTACAATAAAAATAACAAGAAAAAGTTCTTTTGTTATCGCTGCTTGCACGGTTGTACAGACAATGAAACATTACAAAAGCATTTGCAGTACTGTAGTGACGTACAACGAATAACGATGCCATCTAAAAAAGATAGTTTATTGTATTTTGTCAATTATAATCACAAATTAAAAATTCCTTTCGTTGTGTACGCCGATTTCGAATGCCTACTTCAACCTGTACTTGGTGTAGAAAATAATCCCAACCAATCGAGTACAAGAAAAGTTCAAAATCATGTTCCGTGTGGGGTAGCTTACAAGATAGTTTGTTATGCTGATTCGAGATTATCTAAACCAATCAAATTATATCGAGGTAAAAATCCAGCTATCTGGCTTCTCAAGCAGTTGATTAACGAAGTTGATAACATATTTGATTGTTTGAAAAGAGTAACTCCAATGATTAAACAAACACCACAACAAAAATCCGATCACGAGCAAGCGGAAATTTGTCATATTTGTGAAAAAGCTTTTGACCCTGACAACAAAAAAGTACATGACCATTGTCATTTGACCGGACAGTATCGTGGAGCGGCTCATGATCATTGTAATTTGAAATTTCATGCTCCAGATTTTATTCCAGTTATTCTTCACAACTTTCGAGGATATGACAGCCACATTATCGTAGAAGCTTTTGGTGATCCTGATGTAAAATCTCGTTTAAAACTCGACAACTCGATCAAGTGCATTCCAAATAATTTTGAAAAGTATATGTCAGTTACGCTAGGCAAATTACGTTTCATTGACAGCCTGCAGTTTATGGCAGCATCGTTAGATGAGCTAGTAAACAGCGCTGTTTGCGCCGGTAGTAAATTTAATAACCTACAAGACTGTTTTGGAGACAAATTTAATTTACTGACCAAAAAAGGAGTATTTCCATACGAGTATCTCGACGATTGGAGTAAATTTGATGAAACATCTTTACCTGACAAAGAGAAATTTTACTCGCAACTCAAAAATGAAAATATCACCGATGACGATTACAAATACGCACAAGATATCTGGAATAGATTTGATTGCAAGGTGTTTGGTGATTATCATGATTTGTACTTGAAAACTGACGTGTTATTACTAGCAGATGTTTTTGAAAGTTTTCGAGAAGTGAGTTATAATAATTATGGACTAGATCCTTGCTGGTATTATTCTGCCCCCGGACTGTCATGGGATGCTTTATTAAAGTTTAGTAAGGTAAGGTTGGAATTACTGACTGATGTTGATATGTTCAATTTTATTGAGAACGGTATCCGAGGCGGTATTAGTGTGATAACGAAGAAATATGCTGAAGCAAACAACAAATATTTGAAAGAGTATAATCCTAACCTTCCTTCGAAGTATATAGTTTATCTAGATTGTAATAACTTGTACGGGTATTCGATGGCAGAACCAATGCCTTTTGGTGGATTTCATTGGATCACGGCGGATCAATTTCTATCAGAGACAGAAAAAAAGATACCCGACGATGTTTCGTATTTCGTTGAAGTTGATCTCGATTATCCTATTTCACTACACATATTACATAACGATTACCCTTTCTGCGCAGAATCAATGATAATAGATTATAGTTTGTTATCTGAAGAACAACAGGCGTCAGCATCACCAAGACAAAATTCTATAGTCAAAAAACTAGTACCAAATTTGCTTAATAAACGTAATTATGTTTTGCATTATAAAGTTTTAAAACAAGCAGTCGATGCTGGTCTTGTGTTGAGAAAAGTTCATCGTGTACTAAAATTTAATCAGTCGCCGTGGATGAGAGGTTACATTAATTCAAACACTTCAAGAAGAGCTGTAGCTAAAACTGATTTTGAGAAAAACTTTTTCAAACTGATGAACAATTCCGTTTTTGGTAAGACGATGGAAAATATTAGGAAACGCGTAAATATCGAACTAGTCAATGATGTCAATCGCAGAAACAAACTTGTGTCAGACGATAATTTTGTGAGCATGAAAATATTTAATGAGAATCTTGTTGCGATACAAAGAAGAAAAACAAATCTAAAACTAAACAAGCCGATCTACGTTGGAGCTTCAGTGTTAGATTTATCAAAGTGGCTGATGTACGATTTTCATTATAATTTTGTTAAAAATCAATGGCCGGCTAGTAGATTATTATTTACTGATACTGATTCGCTCGTATATGAAATCGAATGTGAGGACGTCTATCAGGATATACATGATAATAGATATCTATTTGATCTTTCTGATTACCCACGTGACAGTAAATTTCATGACGACACAAACAAAAAGGTTATTGGTAAGTTCAAAGATGAAATGAACTCGAGCGCTATCAAATACTTTATCGGATTACGCAGCAAAATGTATGCCGTATTGTTAGACAATAATAAAATAACAAAAAAAGCAAAAGGTCTGCCTCGCGATTTTGTTAAAAAGTTTATGAAATTTGATGACTACAAGTATGCGCTCGGCGCTCGTGGTGGTGTTAGTTTTATAAGATCAATGGCTATACGGACAAATCATCATAAGCTTGAAACAGATGTCATTATCAAACGTGGATTGAGTAATTTTGATGATAAACGCTATTGTGAAAATGGGGTAGATACATTTGCCCTTGGGTATTGTCATGATGATAGATCTATCCTTGACATTATCTTTGCAAACTAAAATTTTATCTAAACTTTAAAAATAATGTTTGAAAATTTGACAGTAACAAATAGCTATAATAGTAACATTAAATATCTAATGATGGACGGTAAACAATTGACAGTTGAATTTAATAATGAAACATCAGGTATATGTTTTAATGGAACACATGACAAGTTAAAACTTTCGCTCATCAGATCTGATAACAGTGTGTATTTCAATTATATCGAACAATTGTATCAAAAGATTTTAGTGGAATTAAAAAACTTTCATGATCCGATTAGTCAACAAAAATATACTAAACTTACAATTGATCTTGATCGGTCAAAAGTATATTTTACCGACAAAAAATATCCTCTAAACAAACTAGAAATGAAAGTTTTGTTTGAGTCCCGTCGTCATGTGAGCGGTAAAGTAAAGTTAAGTCTCTATCACCATGATAATGAAATATTTTTAATATCATCAGTTGAAACATTAATCATTGGTGATGAGATATAATATCACTTACTTGTGAACTGACCTGCACCGTTCTGGTACAATTATCAGCCTTTTCATCTACTGAGAGAGGTAATTACCTTATACAATTATCAGCCTTTTCATCTACTGAGAGAGGTGAGTGAGAATACAATTATATCTGCGCTAGAATCAGCCTTTAGTTTTTGTGGGTGGGTGAAAAACTTTGGTGTTTTAAGGTCTTAAGAGAAGTAATTTGTATTTGTTTTGAGGATGGGGATAACTTTTGCGCCAGAATCAGCCTTTTCATCTACTACTCGGCGCACGGACGGTCGGACATATAAATTGAAAAAGACTGACGTTTTGTTGACTCTAGCAGCAGGCAGGGTGAACCATACAAAATTTTGCTCGAATCTTTAATGAAAAATAAAGGTTCCTGCAGAGGCTGAAGAAAAAAACATATGTCAACAACGCTAAACTGAAGTCTCTAACTTTTCTATTTCCATACGCCTGACAAATTCATGAGGTTAGCTCATTTTTGTTATATTATTGTTGACGTATTTTTATGATTTTGTCAGGTGATTTTGTTTACTCGTAAAGCGACCCAATTGTTGTCCTTCACCCTGCCTGCTGCTATTGATAGTCAAAGTGTGTTTAACCAAAGATTTTATCTAGACCTACACGATATCTTGATTTGGGATCATGTAGATTTGTCTTCATAAATCCAAACGGAACAGATTGTGCTTTAGAAAAGAAATTTTTAAATTTATTTATATCCATGTCCCCTAAATACCAGGTATAATAAATATTCTGCAGGCTATAATTATCTACTCCATTAAACACAACCAAAATATTACAGTTATCTCTGATCACCTTAGGTTTGTGTGTGTGTGTGTATCGTTGTTTAACATAAATCTCGTCTGTGTTTCTGTGTCTACCTCGAGAAAATATTCTAGCTGGATTAGATTGTTTGTCCAGCATCACATCATCATATACTACGAGATTATTAATGAATCCATCTAAGTCATCTACAGACGGGGCTTCATCTATATCTGTGATAAAGTCGATAATATCGTCACCGTCTTTATTAACTGATTTTGCTTTCTCGTTAAAATCCTTAAGTACTTCGTAACAATGTTGATCATCTACAGACGGTGCTATTAAATATAGTTTGTTCCATCTCAACCACTTCATTATTTCATTTAACAATAATTGTGTTTTACCTGATCCAGATGGACCTATTATAATCATTCTTATCGAATTTGGTAATGCTGGATGGTGCTTCAATGGTTCCTGTTTTCGTGTAGCCGAGAAGTCAATTATTGTATCCATATTAGTAATAACATGAGTCTATATTGTGCTCGATGTAAATCATCTACACCCACCACTGGATTTACAACAATAATAACAACAAAAAACGACGTGCATTAACAGGTAAAAGTGTAATATGTGGTACACAAAAATATAAATTTATCTCAGGGACAAAAAAGATAGGTGGCGAATATTGCTGCTTCTTTAGGAAAATTGCCTGGATTACCATGGGCTAAGTTTGTTGGTGAAAAACACCTTCCTGGATATAATTACTGTGGTCCTGGAACTCGTCTCGATATCTGACTTGATGATCAAGGTCGACCAAGACTAGGAGAGTACCCAGTAAATAAAATTGATCAAGCATGTTATATTCATGACGTTGCTTATAAAAGTAAATATTTGCAGCAGCGGCATCTCGCAGATGTGAAATTGATTAATGCATTAAATTATATACCTAATAAATCTGTTAGAGAGAAACTCGCCAGTTTTCTAATAAAATCCGCTATGAAAAATAAAATAATGTTAGGGGCTGGTAATTAATTGCATAATTATTAAAATTGAATCCATTTATTATAGCCCATGAGGGTATTGGAGAGGTAAAGCAGCGATCACTAAACTTGCTAAAGCAGCAAAAGTTTCACTTTCTGTTGCTGCAGCGTGGTTAGCCCGATAGGCAATATGGCAAATGTATCTACCACCAACAAAACAAATTCAATACGCACATTTTGATGTCAGTGTTCCTAACGAAGTTCATCAAGCAGATATTTTGTTTTTGCCACACGATACTATTATAACACGTGGACGAAAGTCACTCACGTACAAATACCCATTGACTGTTGTTGATATTGCAAGCAGATATAAAGAAGCTGAACCATTATAAACAAAGACAGCATCTGAAGTTATATCTGCGTTTGAGCGAATTTATCAAGGTGGTGGTCTACGATGGCCACAACTATTACAAGTAGATCCTGGTAAAGAATTTCTTGGTGTAGTATTAACTTTGATGAAAAAACATAACGTTACAATCAGACGAGGGCATACTGAAATTCATCGTGATCAAGCAATCGTTGAACGATTTAATCGAATACTTGCTGAGCGGTTATTTGAATATCAATATGCGAAGGAAATATCTGCTGACTTTAAGTCCGGTGAGAGATCTCGTGAATGGGTTGCAAGGTAACCAAGTGTGATATCTGCATCAAATAATGAAATTAATCGTGCAACTTCCATGAAACTTTCTAATGCAATAACAAAAATATATACCACGTAGCGATGAATACGGACAACGAGGTCAACAACCATTATTAGGTAATGTAATTGTACAGGTAAATGTGAAAATGTTTCTTTATGTAATGTAAATAATTTCTTCTGCAATTCATCACGAACTCATCAATTCATCATTTCTACTTGTGACTATCAAATCAGTAGGTCTCCATAAAGGTAAAAAATCATTCATGGTAGTTTCTGGAATTATCTCACGCATTATCTATTGTATTTTATCTCTTTGTAATCTGAATAATCTTTAAAGTTCTTTCAGCGGTTCATCAATAGCTCTATGGTCAACATGTATTTCTTCATAATAATCCACATTATTCTTTAGCGATTCATGTGGAGACTGTCCAACAAAAGGCAGTGGTTGACCATGATCACCACACATGATCACAGCAGTGTGTTTTTGTTAATAATCATTCAAGGAATGTTTTTAGTGTTTCTAACGACACCGCGTCTATCTCGTCTGTTAAGGTATTTAGAACACTCGCCATATCCAAGAAAACTTTCAGGTTAACATGCAGCCATATCGACTGATATAACATCATTATAATCGTATTTAGTATTCCATAATCAACCGTGTCCATATTATATGTAACTTTTTTATATCCTCAATAAATTCTGATCTTGTATGTTTCCATGATTTTTTTTCCTGAGAAAAATGAGCTGCAACAGATGGCACGGTAAAAACAATTATTCAGTAGTTGTCTGATTGTGTCATCGCCAGAAGTATATTTTAGTGCAAGATTTCTCATTTCTTCATAAAGAGATTGTGTGCGATAAATATCACCATTCCGAACTCTGAAATAACCAAAGAGATACAGGGTCACTTTTACTAATTTTTTTAATAAAATCAAATACATAACCATTATAAAATTTATTCATTCTATCTCGTGGAAATACAGTTACAGCATCAGTCCATGCATGTGCATTATGATCAATGATTGTTATAGGGCTTCCATTTTTTGTATATTTTGGTTTGTACAATACCTCTCCTGTTAGTGTTTTTACTGTTATTGGAAATCTTAATAACTTTTCTAGCTTAGCAACATCCTTAATAGATGCACCAGTATCTTTAGCGATCTATGCACATTCACATATTTTTTTACGTCTTAAATCTGTTAAGCCATTACCACGCATCGCATTTGTAAAATGTTCAGTAATGCTTTCCGCAACACAGTCTATTCTTTACTCTGATAGTCTCATAGGTTTGAGATCCGCAATATTAAGCTTATCATTCAGTAAAAACAATCCATATACAACAGAAGTAACTGGATACCCTCGCTCAAACTACGGTTTATCAATACCAGACAGTATTCCAGGTTTGGATTTGTTACTTGATAACATCATTTTATTATTTCCAGACTGTATATGAACGGGATCTCTTTTATCACGAATCATCCAAACATTCTCGTCTGTCTTTACAATAAATTTTATTAAAGTAAGATATGTTTGATTATCAAGGTGGTTAATAATTATTTTTCCCCGTCTGTCGTTCATTACATTAAAAACGTTTTCAACTTTAAAAGTTGACCACACATATATTGCACCATCTTAATGAAATTCCTTTTTAGCCTCACGGACACGTTTGGTTATATCTGCATTTGTTAAAGCTAGATCTTTCATCAAAACACTAAATTTATATTCCGGTAGTCTGTCAAGGTCAAATCTAGTAGTTGATGGTTCAATTGCTGATAATTCCTCCATCGTTATGTTTAAGAATAATATTCAAATTGAAATAATATATATATATATATATATATATATATATATATATATATATATATATATATATATATATATATATAATGATTCAAACAGAAAATAAGTGTATTTGGTTTACAAAATACTGTAGTTACCATATGCAAAGTATCAGACATGGAAGTACTGGACCAAAGCCCTGCATTCAATGTTATATTGGAGTTAGAGGGAAAACACAACTTTGTGCAAATTGTGGAGGTAACAATATAGGAAACTTAAACGCTATTATGACAAAAAAGATACATCGACAGGTAAATCCCCTATAAAGACAGAAAAGGATTATCTAACCAGAAATCAAAAATAATGATTTAAACAAATAAATATTATAGATATATATATATAAATGGAGCAAACAGAATTTGTTAGACATCCAATATATACGTATTACGAGGCTTCCAAAGATGGCGTTATTAGAAACTGTAGACTATAGAAACCAGTTGGTAGCATTGATAATGCTAATTATTTCAGATTTAATATTAGTAAAAATAAAAGATATTTATCACATACATTTATACGAATGTTTTTATGGGGTCATTATTGACCACATTGATGGATCTCCGCAGCATAACGAGTTATCTAACCTGCAAGCTATTACGCAAAGTCAGAATTGTAGACGTGGAAATACTGGTATTTCTCCTAAGACTTCTAAGTCGGTCATATTTACTAACATAGTTACTGATGAAAAAATAGTTTTTAATTCTATGTATGCAGCCGCCAAATATTTTGGTATTTGCATATCTTCAGTTAAGTTTGTAGCTGATCATAAACAAAAATCTGCGTATTCAATAACGAATGACCAAATGATTTTATTTGAGTACGTGTAATAACTGCGTGCTCTGCAGAATATTATTTTACTTTATATAAAGTTCGATTCTGTCAATCTTGCCAAGGATTCTGTTTAGCTATAATCACATTTATGGGACCGCCCTCACTGTCGCTATCTTCAGTTTCGCAGTCATGTACCACAGAATCAAATAACATAATCTTTTTCAGTCGCATCGCTCGAATGTCTATTATTTTTTCCTTTCGTACTCTTGAGACAGTGCACTTTTTATCTTTTCGATTGAACGCATAAGTGGCGTAAATTGTCCTACTTGTTTGTCATCTACAACAGCTAAAGATTCTAACATAGAATTATAAATTGACTTAATAAATGTGTAGTTGGAATTAACGTTGATTTATTTTGAAATTTTCTTTGCTGTAATAACTCAGTCATACGTGAATTTTTCAGGACTAATGCAATCGGATATTTGAATTCCTTCATGCTTTAAGTTTTTAATAGCAGAAACAATATCAGCAACATTCTCACTGTTCATTATATGTATATGTTTGTATGTGTGTATATATATATATATATATATATATATATATATATATATATATATATATATATATATATATATATATATATATATAATAAAATATTTATTTTTTTTAAAATTTACTTAACAAGTAGTTGGATATATAAAAATGCGACATAACTCCTGCCGAAAAAATCTTATTCACAGAGAAGATTACTTCCATTCATTTAACACGTCATTTATGTTAATGACCTGATCAGCAATATGTTCACTGTTCATTATATATTATTTATCTAAAATAATAATCAAATTGTAAAGTAGTCCCCATGATGTGTCAGTATTATTTTTTTATCCTTCTTTCTAAAAATGATTTTCTAGCAATCAATCATTCTGTGAATTGTAATAATCAATCATTCTAGGAATTACAATAATCATTCATTCTGAGAATAATAATAATCAATCATTCTAGGAATTACAATAATCAGTCATTCTGAAAATTGCAACAATCATTAATTCTGAGAATCACTCATTCTAAGAATCTTTAATTCTGAGAATCACTACTTCTGAAAATTTTTCTTTTTGAGTCTCATTAATTCTGAGAATCGCTAATTCTGAGAATTTCTCTTTCTAAGAATCATTAATTTTGAGAATTTCTCTTTCTGAGTCTCATTAATTCTGAGAATTTCTCTTTCTGAGTCTCATTAATTATGAGAATCTCATTAATTCTAAGAATTGTTCTTTCTGAGAATTACAATAATCAGTCATTCTGAGAATTGTTTTTTTCTGAGAATAATAATAATGAGTGATTCTGAGAATTGTTATTTCTGAGAATTTTTCTTTCTGAAAATTACAATAATCAGTCACTTTGAGAGTTACAATAATCATTCATTGTGAGAATAATAATAATCATTCATTCTAAGAATGATATTAATCTTTCATTCTGAGAATTACAATAATCAGTCATTCTGAGACTTACAATGATCAGTCATTCTGAGAATAATAATAATTGTTCATTCTGAGAATAATGATGAAAATGTCCAACAATCCCTCAAACGGAAATATTTATATCTATTTTGTTAATCTGACAATTCCAGCCATAAATGAGCATTCATTATTGTTGAAGTTTCATATATGGTCCGTTAACGGTTGGTTCAATAATTATAATTATTATAGAATTGTATTATGAATTTGATTTAATTCTCAAGCATAATACTATAAAATATAATCAAGTTGAATTTTGCTGCATTAAGAGTTGTCGTCCATTAGAGTTATTTACAAAGATATAAATAACTTTTGACCTAAATACCAGCCACGGTAAGTTTTACGTAAATCGACTGAAATTTTAGGTTATAAATACACATATGTAACATTATCTTTTTGTGTTACACTTTTGTTGTTTGCTAACACTTAAGTGTTTGTGAATGGCAGATAATTAGGTGATAATTGTCTGAAAAAAGATGTATTTTGTTCGTACTTAAGCATCGAAAATATGCTACATTTATGAAAAAGGGGAAATAATTTATATATTGTTCAATATAGATTCAGAGCATTGTTCCCCTATGAACTCAATTAAATATCTATTATTAATATTATTAATAATGAGTATTGTAGAGCCTTTCTCAGCCAATATAACTCTCGAACGACCAGAGGCAATTAAAATATATCTACCTATTCGTGATTCTGTTAAGAAACAATTACAATTGCGTCAGGAATCTCAAGTTGAGTTTGAGGATGAAACAAAACAATTATTTAAACCAATTGTAGAACCAACAAAAATATTGTTACAGCAACCGAAGAAACACAACAATCTCTTGCAACATTGCCTGCCGATATTGCTCGTGCACAAGCAGCTTAACCATTACCACCCGTTAAACCCCCTCGACCACCAAGAATCTGAACTAAGATAATAGATAAATTTACGCCTGAAGGTATTTCTGCTATCAAGGACCCAAATCAATTATTTGATATTGCCGCGTTTGGATATTATGAAAGAGAAAAATATGTAAAACCAGAATATGTTAAATCTCTAAAATATGAAAATTGGATCAAGAATATATATCGGATCGCTACAGATACTCCAGAAATCAGATTTAGTGAAGAATATGAAGCTTATAACAGTTTTGGTGAAAATGTAAATGAATATGTAAAAATGATTAGACAACGAGAACAAGAAACAATGAAACTATTGCAATCACAACCATCATCACCAGAACTTAAAATACCAGAGGGACCAATACCTCAACTATAATCACCACTATAACAAGCGATACAACAACGACGAAAACAACGACGAGAACAACGACAAAAAGCATCGAAATCATTTGAGCAATTACTTCGTGATTATCCAGTATCACCAAAACCACCATCAAAACCAAGTAAAAAAGCACCACTGAAACCAATTGAAGAGGAAGATGAGGTATTTCAAGACTCTCCTGGTGCAACTGGAAGTGGTCTAGGTAGCGATCTTATTACTTGTACCATTGATGTTCTTCCTAATGTTGAACGACTAGAAATTCTGACTGGAGGAAAACGAGCTGATAATAATTCCCCAGAAATTATTTATGAAGCAGCAGATATTTATAAAAGATTATTTACAGGCGGAATCATGGACATTGATGTGTATCAGTATCTCATTAATGAAATCGCCGATGATTATTATAGTGACTAAGTCACCAGACTAAGTATGTAAATAACTATAATGACTATTTAATAAAATGATAGTGCATAGTACTCAACGTGGACCAACTATGGTCAGGGCAATTAACTCTCGAATACCGATTTACAGGGCAACCTACGGAGATTGGTTAGATGATATTGTGCAGGGTCTATTTAGAAGAATAGCTCCAAAGGCAATACCAATTGCAAAGCAGCTGGGTATGAAAGCTATTGATGTTGTTCGTGAAAAAGGTACAGGTGTTGCTGGTAATATTGCTAGTAAAGCATTCTCGGCCATCAAAGATAGACTAGCACGATTAATACGCAGACGTCAAGCAGTCTGATCTCAACCAGTGCAATTGCCCAGCACTGAAGTAATGCCCTCAAGTGTAAGTAAAATAATAAATCAAGCCGCTAATCAAAAACTAGCGGAGTTAGTTGATGTCCCAATGTCTGAAAAGGACAAAAATATAACAGCTAGTCTGATATCAGGAAGTGGTCTCACTTCCCGAAGAGGTTTTGGTGAAAATGACGATAATAATTATAATAAATATGTTTAAACGTATAAGTGATCCTGCATTTGACATGTACACACCAGTTCTCAAAGATGAGATTGTGCGCGATTAACAGTATTATTCTTATGATGCCCGAATTCCAGATCAGCGTGGACGAATTGAATTACAGGTTCAGGATACAAGTAGATATTTCATACCCGCTGAAGCATTTATTGAGGTCGAAGGTGAAGTTTTAAACAATGCTAATCCTGCAGCACCAGCAGCATATGCAGCCGATGCTAGTGTTGGTTTTCTTAATAATGGTATTATGGCGTTTTTTGATAGCGCTACATACATGATTGACGGAAAAATATTGAATCAATTCAAAATGACGTTGACGTTGCTACAACAATACTTGATCTTGCAAGATACAGCGACGATTACTCAAGATCAGCTGGTCCATCAATGATGTTTGCAAATGATACAACCGGTTTTCCAGAAAGTAGAAACATGACTATTGGTAATGTGAGAAAAGACGCCGGGGACAACACATTCCCTGCAGTATTATCGATGAATGCAAATTTTAACTTAGGATTTGCAGTGCGTAAATCAATGTTAAAAGGTGATAAAAGAACATTTTCATGTGCAGTTCCATTGTTACATATCTTTGGATTCTGTAGACATGTACGAAAGATTTTATTTTTGGAACTAAACATACAATTGTACTCGTGCGAAAAAGCACTGATGATGATGCAATCTGGCGAGCTGGTGCAGCTAATGCTGGTAGTGTTATACTGACCAAACTTTCGCTCTGGATGTTAGTAATAACTCCAACAATATCTGAAGAAAATTGGTTACTATCTTTTATGAGTCAAGGCGGTAAATCAGCGTTATCATGGTTAACAACAACCGCAGATAGTGTTCAAAGTACAATTAACAGTTTATTCACATGGCAAATAGCTTCTCAGCAAGGTGTTTCTGCGCCGCGAAATATATTTATTGCGCTTCAAAATGCTGCACGAGTAAATGATCAAGATGAAAGTATTATGATTTTTGATAAACTCGGTGTTTCTGAGGTTTCATTAAGGATAAATAGTCATCAAGAACCATCCGAGGATATTTTGTTAGATTTCGATCAAAATCATGTATCAAGTGCGTAACATCGATTAATGACATTCATGGGACGTGATCAAAACATTGATACTGGTTTACAAATATCACAAGTAGATTTCACAATGCTGTATCCGATTTATTACTTTTCACTAGAACATTTAGATTTAACCAGACAATCAGTAGTTGATATACATTTTCGAGCTCGTGTCAATAGAGACGTTGGAGCTATCCATAATTATAGAGCAACTGTTGTTATACTCAGTGAAAAATCAATGTTACTCGAAGGTGTTGGTGGACGAATGAGAGTCATTGATGCGCCAGTAGAGAACATATAACATGTAATTAGATCATTTATGAATATTAAAAATGTCATACAATCACGCTAATGTTACGCTTACTCCTGGTCAGGTCAAAAGACTGCAATCAGCATCAAACAATAACTGTGGAATAAAAATATCGTTAAGAAAAGAACAGATGAGTGGTTCAAATAAATTATCGTTGACCGATCGTCAATTCAAACACTTTAATGAAGCAGAAATATCAAATAAGGCGTCAAACTTAGTCTTACTGCAGGCGCCATAAAAGATACGTTTAAAAAGGGTGGTATATTTCCCCTTCTCGCAGCTATACCAGCATTAATAGCCGCTGCAGCCCCTGCTGTTGCAAAAGCAGCTGTATTAGGCGCTGTAGGAACTGCTGCTGGAATGGCATTAAAGAAAGCAACCGGACGTGGAATCAAAAAAAGGGAAAAGGTCTCAGATTACCAGGAACCCCGCCTTCATGGTACAGAAAAGGTTTAAGACTTCTAGGGAGAGTTTACTGATCTCTCCTATGTCTAATTTTGATTTACTCGATGCTGCTAAAAAAACTAATAAAAATGTCAGAGGTGTTTTTATGCGCGACTAATTACCAAGACAACCTAACAATACTGAAACTGGTATTATTAATCTCGATAAAAACTCTGGACCTGGCACGCATTGGGTAGCATATGCAATGGATCCATGTGGAATTATCTATTTTGATTCATATGGATTAGCGCCACCAAAAGAATTTCTTTATTTTGTCAGTAATAATACTGCTCCAATCTGGTATTCAACACTTCCAGCACAAACAGTAACTGATCCACCAATATGTGGTCGTGAAGTACTTAATGTGCTTGATGCTGTATCCATGGCACCGCAAGGAAAGCCACCTCATAAAGTCGTGCATGAATATACCACATTGTCACATTTGAACAGACGTCAGTAAATATAAAAGTAGATATTTATGGAAGATCTGCTCGTGGTAAAGCTCAGCAGCAAGGTGATTTATCTAAATATGCAGCCCTTGATCAACTCAGAAATGAGATTAATGATTTATTAAATATTACAAGTGTGGATCAAAATGAAGTGGTTGTTTTTCAAGACAAACAGGGACGATTAAAGACAAGCAATATACAACTACCAGACGTACTTATACGAATTCCTACTGCAGTTGCTGATAATATCGTTACTTTTACTGATCAGGGTAAAATAGAAGATTCCGGTAAGTCAGTTAACGATTATCTCAGGATTACTGGCGGTGCATTTAGTGGAGACGTTATTATGAACAAAAATAAAATTACAGATCTTGGATATCCAACCACAAATAGTGATGCTACAACAAAACAATATGTTGACGATCAGGAATCTAAGTATGTATTAGCCAACGGTGGTATAATGCGTGCATTTCATAATATGAACCATAATGGTATTAGTAATTAAAAAAACACCAGAATCTGATTTTGTTGCTGCTACAAAAAAAAAAAAAATACGTCGATGATAAGGAAATTCTAATAACGACTTCGTTAACGACAGTCAATGATGGAGTTGTTGCATTTAGAACTGAGTTTTCTAATCACATACAAACGTTTCTAAATTTTCGTAAAAATATAAACAAAACCATTAAAGAATTTTTTGGAAGTCCACCAAATGTTGATATAAAACCTACTGATATTAACACAAAACTCAACGATATTATTAGTGGAATTCCGGATATTGTTCAAAAAACATGCCTGATTAAAATTCCTCACAAACAGATCATCAACATCGTGTACATCGTCGGATCAGGCGCAGCTACATGGACACAACGAAATAAAACCATCAAACACACCGCGGAGTTCGCTGGTATATATAGGTTGTCTGTGTTTAGCGCTGCAGAATTTAACATACTTACCACATCTCCATTAGCTAATAAATTATCTAGAACCGTATCTGTAATGTTGGGTAAAGATTCTGAAGAAACGTTCACGTTGGAATCGTTGGATAGAAGTTTGTCCGCCGTTAATTACTGGTGGTGTCTGGAATTTGCAACTAAAGCTCCCATTTTAATTACTTTATTAAATGACGTCATTAGATATAATGAAACTGATGACCGAGTCACTCATTGACGTTCAACGTCACAGATATAATCAGGCTTGGAAAGGTGTCAAACTGAACTAAAAAATATCATCGACGAGTACACGTTGACAGTAAAAAAATATCGCAGACGCATGGTTGTTATCGATGTAGTAGTTTACTCGGTTTCTGCTGTTGTTGCTGAAACCGAATTATTGTTATCAACGTTAACTATGACTGCTCCTGCGGTTTTAACGATTGTCGTTTCTACGACAACAACATGTGCAGGTATTCTCAGTATTATCGCCAAAAAAATATCTACATGCACGAACGATAAATTACGCGAGTACATAATGAAATTACACACAGCAACAGCCGCCTATACTAAATTATGCTCACATCTTTCCTTGTACCTTAGTGATGGTAAAATATCTGATGAAGAGTTCGTTATGATAACGAAAACCTACGATGAAGCATTCGTTATGGAAAATAACGCATCATCTAGTGACAATAACGAAAGGTCGGAGAATTAAATAATAAACATAACAATAATGTCTGATTCAAGAGAACTATCGCAACAGATCGTCACTAATACGACGTCATCAAAAACTGCTATGATATCAATAAGTTCAACCAATCCTGAATTCAGCGTTAACTTTCCAACTGGAATTCCAGTAAAATAGATAGCAATAGCTCAGTTACGTGTTTATTATAGCTGGCCTAATATTAGATCAAAACCATTTGGTGGACTACAGGCAAATAATTCATTAGTATTCGTAAATAAGAATAAATCTGATGGAACTCCCGATTGGCAAGTAATTAGTATTCCAACTGGCAGTTATCAAATAGAGCAAATTAATGAAGAATTCCAGCGCAGACTTAAGTCTATAACCGGAAAAGAATCGAAGATAGCAATTACTGTTTACGAACCAACATTATCGTCGGTTATTGAAATACATTCTCCTGACTATTCTGTGGATATTTATCAAAGTTCGATTAGATCAGTGTTAGGATGGCTTGAAGTTGCACCTGTTTATCAGGTTCCACCAGAACCAAAGAGATCCGACTTCGTCACAAATGTTAAAAAATTTATACATTTTCCAAATTATCGAAAAGTAGAAGAAGCTTATCCATGGAAATTGTATTCTGGTACTGAGAGAGTTGTGCATTATATAGATCGAATATTAGAATATTTTATACAATATATTGATGGCAAGAAGAAAGATGCAAAAATAGCAACACTAGATATTGATCTAATAAATTTGTATGCTAATACGATTAAATCTGAACATAAACGTGTATTTAGAAATCTACAAAATTTACTTTTAAGTATTAATGTTTCTTACAATGATGATTTAAAAATCAAACAATTGAATCAATACAACATTTAAATCAAGTTACACTTAGAGTTCATGAATAATGTTTTTGTTAACAGAGAGAAAAGATTATTACTACCACCACCAATTCGAAAAACATTTTTTGAACACAGTATTATTAATGAAGACGATCCATCTCAACCTGTTTCAGCCAATCGCTATTTCACAACAGTTTTTCTAAAATATTTCCGAATTACGCAAGAATAACTATCAACATTTATAATACTTGGATTTAACTCTGAGGAACTACAAAAATCAGTTAGTGATCTTATTGATGAACACTTTAAAAGAATATGTGATTCATGGAAAAAATTAATCCCGTTTCCAACTGTTCTCAAATATAATAATGACCCATATGGAACAGGATGTCATATTTCACCTAATATTGTTAATATAACACCCACCATCACACTGAATCTAGTATGCGATGTAATTGATAGCAGCTACCACATTGACCTTTCTAAGTCTAATCAGGCTCAGCAGGGATATATATTATATTCGTCCAGTATTCAATCACCTCCAGGGTGGCTTATTGTACCTGAGCCAATAAATCAAATCTACCTGCGTGATCATAATCCATTATTGTCAAAAATGAATTTCAAACTCACAAATCAGGATGGAAATAAAATTTATTTGAGAAACAAAACTCTATATATTAATTTATACATACGCTCATAGATTGGTCTAGATAAAATCTTTAGTTAAACTCCCCTTGAATATCAATAGCAGCAGGCAGAGTGAAGGACAACAATTGGCTCCCTTTACGAGTAAACAAAATCACCTGAAAAACTCATAAAAATTTGTCAACAATAATATAACAAAAATGAGCTAACCTCATGAATTTGTCAGGCGTATGGAAATAAAAAAGTTAGAGACTTTAGTTTAGCGTTGTTGACATATTTTTTTCAGCCTCTGCAGGAACCTTTATTTTTCGTTAAGGATTTGAGCAAAATTTTGTAGGGTTCACCCTGCCTGCTGCTACTCCTAAGTGACCATCAGTCTCAATGCAATAAACACTGTAAAATTTGCTCTACTTCATCACTCCTAAGTACCTGTAGGGAACGAAGATATTTCAAACCTATGATACATATATACTCTGAAAAAGGACACATTTTAAACAAATTAATGAAATCACATGCTCACACACATTTGACCCTGGCTTTAACAAGACAAACCAAAAGTGTTGAAGTAACAAATCATTTGTTGAATGCACAATCAAATGTAATTAAATGTTCGTGATATAAAAAAACATCATAATACATAAATGTTGGTGTAATACAAACTTTTTATGTATGAAAACATATCCTGCAAAATATAGTTAAATCCTGACCATAACATATCCCAAATCAAAATACATGCTTACAACAAGCTTGGTGAGCTTATGCAAGCAAGTAAGGATGCAAAAGGAAGTTTTCAAAGTCTGCAAGCTTGCAAAATCTAAAGTACTTAATGCAACTTGCACAAGCTTGAAATAATCAGTTGTGAAAGGGTAGTTCTGTATGAGATCAGTACTTTTTGAAATGTTGAATACATGTTGTGACCAGCTCTTATACTCATTATTATAAACTACACTATCAAATTAAAAGATGTTACTTGTAATCAAGTTTTTATTTATAGCATCTGATAATGCACTTGAGTTAAATAAAATACATTTTCAGTGTTGCAAAATGCTAAGAACTTGAATTACTAGTGCTTTAAGCTCCTACATAAATAAAATATATTATTCCAACATTTCTCTATGTTTAAATTAACTATGAACATTATTAATATATGTCAAAATAAACTGAATTATTGCTTGAGCAAGGCAAAATATGAAATATTACTTTTACTACAAGTGTCTTTTTTATCATTTTCAATTTTTACAAATATTATACCGGTATGTAAGAGAAAAATTGAGCTTTTTTGCATAAAGGAAATTCTTTAAGTGATTGAACACTCAATTAGCAATTTAGTCAGTTTGTCAGATGTAAAGAATGTTTAAAGATTCCATTTAGAAAAATCCTGTTAAAAAGTAAGTGCTGATTGCAAAGATAATTACAGACTAACTTAATACAGCAAGTTATTTGATGGCAAGAATTTTTAAATCTATTTACCAATAATGTATGCACCATCAAATATAGTCTCAGTAAATCTTGTAATATTAACTTCTGGCATTAAGTTAATGAAAGAACTGTCATATATTTGTTTCAATTACAATCTGCTGCCAGGAAAAAAAATAATTGTCAGTAATTTAATTACTAAATAAAAATTTTAAATATATGGTTTTTGTTTTTCTTTGAGATAGAGAAGCATCCCATTCTGCCAACATGCTATAAATAATTGAGCTTTGTGAATTTTGCTCCTTTAAAAAGAAATCAAATAAAAGTATGCAAGGTGGCTTTCCGCGACAGATACTTAATTCGGTATAAGTGTCATTAAAAGCGGCTACATCCCCTGTTTACAGTTAGCAGACTGGTTTATGAAATGTAAATGTACATGCAATAAATTTGAGTAGAAAGAACACAATACAACCATTGTAGCATCGCGTTAAGGCGCAATTTTCAAGGTTGAATTGTCACAATTTATATCATTATATTTGGTGAATTTTAATGCTATTTGAACCAGTATATGTGCAGTAACCGATCCTATATTCAGAGAGATAATCTGCAATCACGGAGTTATAATACTGGTGAGTAAACTCTAGATTGTGTCATATTTTGCCAGTTTTCGTGACTAGTTTTGCGCTTGCATTGTTTCACTCCTTAATATGTCAAAATATGAACTTATAATGTTGCTTCACCCAATGATTGAGATGGAAACGCTGCAGATCATTATTATTTATTGTTACACTTGCCAAATCGATGCATGTGCTATTAGCTATCGACAATATGGTTAAACGCACGCTTGTAAATCCCATTTCCGTTATTCTTAGGGTATTTTTCCTTTCGCATATCAAATCAACAGTTGTTAAGAGGATATTACATTTGATTCTTTACATCCTCACAGAAGATGGCCGTTATTTTATTTCAAAATGTCCTAAGGTACATAATCAGTTTCATCGGATTTTTGTTGTTCAAAACTCTCAGGTGTCATTCATTTGACATGCGTCGTAGACCTTTCAAAATGAATAGTAAAACTGAAATTTAGGGCTATTCACCCTAATGTTAATATGGCTTTGTGAAATATCTGCCCTATAAATGCTTCATTGATTTCTGTTTTCCTCATAAGCATCCAGCAAAATGATTTTTTTTTAGAAAGGGATATTTGGTTATAATAGGAAGTGCTAAAAGTACACATTTACTACCCATATTTTAAGCAAAATTGAAAAGAACCGTTAAGTTAAACAAAGTACATAATATTTTCGCTGAAAGTGAAAAAAAAAATGATTAAAATTTGATATCGAGAATAAACATGTAGAATGTTGTCATATATTGAACAATTTAAGATTCAAGACAGCTACTACTTGAGAGGATTTGGTGCCATTGAAGTGAATGAGATGCAGTGCCTTCCTAAAACATGCTTGGGACAACACTTTCGTGTAAATAGATTTTGTCTTATGTCAACCATTCCAGATTTTGTGGAATGATGAACATGTTTTAAATGAAAATTCAGCATTATGATTTATATTTGAATAATTGTGTTACCATCTGAGTTTGAAATTTGTAATATTCCATTTAAGGCACCAAGGTTTTTGTATTAATTGTACCACCTTTATTTTATTTTGTTGGTCTTTCTGTCATACTTTCTCTACCATTATGATTTTGTGCAAGATTACATCAAACAGTATTCATATAATAATGTCGGCCATTGCTGCAAGAGGGAAAAAAGATGGAAAGAAATTAAAATGTTTAATTAAAAAAAGTTTGTTAAAAGAACATTTTTGAATATTTTTAAATGAGAATTTTAAATATCAAACATTCTGTCATGAAAACTTGGATATAATGACTGTGTCCATAAAAATCAAGTGCTTCTATGGATACACAAGTCAGAGCACGTTATGTTTCATTCAAAGACCATCTGTTCTTAAAATGACCATTTTAGCTTTCTGGTCATATTCAATGATTATATCATACACGTGGTGGAAACACCAGGACCATGTCCATCCTTGACCTAATCTCCATGTAAACAATTGGCTTTTTTGACTATCCTGATATTATATCATTTATGTGTTTGGAATGTCATTTCTGTACGCACTTACCGCTAATTATCAAAGCATGGGGAACGGGTGATGGCCAGCTTTTTTTCATGCATAAATTTAAGGCAAACCACATATGTGTTGGTTATGTCGGCTATAATATGAGCTGGAGTCATGTGATGATGGCTTCACAGAGAAGGCGTGGCCCTAATCAACCTGCCAATCCCAACCCGAATCCAACACAATCCAGATCACCACTTGAAAGAGTATTTTATCAGTTTTGAATTAAGATGATATATGCACAAAGGATGAAATTACTTTGATTGTTGAATTTGGTTTATTTTATCCACTGGTGATGTTGTTTGAAAGAGAACAAAATTCACTCATGTTAAACTTGAGTATATTTTTGCAATCTCATTAAAAGTAAGAACTCGTGTCTATTTTTAGTCACATTAATTTACCATGGTAATTAGAACATAACAATGTATGTGTAGTATGACAATTGAGTGATTATGTTTCGTTATTGAAATGTCTTGATGCCATTATTAGTTAAAGAAAGATAATTTAATATTTCAATTATGAGAATTTGAATAATTTTTAAATATGCCATAGATTGATGACTAACATAGTTTCAAAATTTATTCATCGTTCTGAATTTTGTTTTGTATTAGCTTTAACAGTGCTTGAACAAGTTACTGACTATATCATGCTGTGAAAATAGCAAACAGGTATCATTCTCAAATACACATATGAGCATCTAACCATTGCTGGACCAAGCAGGTATTGAACCTGTACCCCTTGGATTATGAGTGAGAGACTGTACCATTTAAATTACCATGTTACTGACTTAAACAGATTTGTTTTGTTTATTATTTCATAGAAAAATGTCAAAAGGCTGAGTCATCAAGACTACCTCGTTGTGGTCTTTTTATGGTTCAGCTCTGCAGTTTTATAGATTGCAGTGTTCAGTTTTTAAATCAAAAGGATGAAATTTGTCCTGATCTCATTGTTTGCTTATCTGAATGTGCTATTATTGAACTTGTCCTGATCTCATGGTTTGTATAATTGGATGTTCTATTACTAAACTTGTCCTGATCTCATTGTTTGTACGTGTTATTATTAAACTTGTCCTGATCTCATTGTTTGTATAATTGGATGTGCTATTATTAAACGTGTCCTGTCCTGATTTCATTGTTTGTATAATTGGATGTGCTATTATTAAACTTGTCCCTACGTCTTAGTCTTTTTTTTTTGTAATATGCCTGAATGAAATTGCTAATTTGCAAAATTTTGAAATTTTGTAGCTTGATTGATTTTGTCATAATAAAATTTGTTCTGTTCTTATAGTTTATGTGCTGAAATGAAATTTACATTGATCTTAATGTTCATGTGCTGAAGTTTGCTGGAATGAAACTTGTCCTTGTCTCAGTTTACATGCTGAATTGTGTTATAATGAAATTTGTCCTTGTTTCGGTTTACATGCTGAATTGTGTTATAAAGAAGTTTGTATTGGTCTCAGTTTACATGCAGAATTGTGCTATAATAAAATTTGTCCTTATCTCAAATTACATGCTGAATTGTGCTATAATGAAATTTCTCCTGATTTTATAGTATATGTGATGGAATGTGTTATATGAAACTTTACTGAGCTTGTGACATAACAAGTATACAGACAACAGTAGAAAAAAAAAGTAATTTGCTTATTTAGATCCTATTATATAATTTCTTAATTTGTATATGTTTATTTCATATGTTAAAGGTAAATATTAAAATTGTATACATGTTCTTTTCAATCTTACAGCCAAAAATATTAAAATTTTATATGCAGCACAATGTTGAATCTTTCCCAGCTTTTCTGAAAATGTAATTCAGAATAGAAACTTCAGTACTCAATTATTATGGCAAATAAAGAAATGTTACGGTTTTCTTTTTGGTATGGGAACTTACAACAGACACAGCTGGGATAAAAAAAATGGATTTAAGTTTGGTTAAATAAGTGAACATGCCATTGCATAGTATGGTTGAAATGATTAATTGATATAGTGAGTCTTATATCAATACAACATGTGAAGAATGTATACAAAATGATACCTAACCATATTCAAGTTGCTCCAGTCTTCAGCGGTTGTTTTTAAAAGGACATAGTTGTGCCCTGTTTCAGGGGGAAGTAACTGTGCAATGCACAGGTAATGCACATATAATTATTAATTTGATGGACAACTTTGCAGTTGAGTTGATTGTGATCCTTTTATTTATATGTCTCAAAATTACTCCTGACATAATGAAATTATGTTTCTAGTAGTTTTTTTCTTTTTGTTAAGTTGAGCTGATGTGGAAAACAGTCATTCAAATTTGCATGTACTTAATATATGACTTTTATCTTAATATATGTCTACAATAAAGAATTAGAACAGTCAGTCAGGACTTACGTTTTTGTTTGTCACATTTGATTATGTTACACCAGCAATTTTTACATATGGTGTTAATGTGTCATTTAAACATGGTGTCTCTCTATCTTTGATCATATGATGTTATGTCAGATAAATACACTATTTGGCTTGTTAAACATGACAAATACTCTGGCATTTTATTCATGAGTTTGTTTTGGGTCTTTTTCATTTAATGCCAAACTGTTTTGTTTTTTCTTTTATTTTTTTCACTTAAGGGGCTCTCAATGGCCGAGTGGTCTAAACCGCTGACCGTTACGGATCACTGCCATCTCACCTCTGTTTGCTTGAGTTCGAGTCCAGACTCGGCTAGCGTGGGTAAGTGAGAAAGGCTGCCAGTAGCTTCTCGTGGGTCGGTGGTTCTTTCCGCTGATTTCACGGTTTCTTCCTCCACCATTGATATTGTTGCCGCCATGTATAGCCTATCATGTGCTGAAAAATGACGTTAAGCCCCAAAACACGAATAATAGGGATATCAGGTGAAATCCGTTGTCATGTTTTCTTAGCCCCAGCTATCAAGGCGTGTATAAATTAGGGGAGTATTACGACCCATGTGTTTGATGTCTAAACATTGCCGTAGGCTAGTGTTAATCCCTTATGCAAGGTTACCGTGACCAGTCAGAAATTAGAATTAGTGTAAGCGATCGCAAGCATTATTTGACAAAGTTCGGTAGTATTCACACATAGGTGTTAAACCTTTGTTCAGAGATCATAGTAAGCCTGCAGTGTGAACGGGGCGTGTTCTTATCCGTCCAACGTGTAAAGACAGCAAGAGGACATTGCCTGCTAAGTTGAGTAGATTGTGTCTCAGCGACATTCAATAGGAATTGAGATAGAGGATGTGGCTACAACTTAGATCCGAATTATAACTTCAAACTCGCAAGGAAAAGGGTTTGTAGATGCCTAGACAGATCGCTGTACATATATGGTTTCTTCGTTAAGCTATTCGTAATTTAGAGCTAAAACTTAGAGGTAGATTTTAAGGGAAGAAAAGCTTCGAAAAGGAATCTTTTCGGGGGGACAGAACTTCCGGTTCAGTTGAATCTAGAGTCTCCAAGATGGGAGACGGAAGTGATACTGGCAGAACAGTCGGAATCGAGAAAAGTCTAGTCGGCGGAGAGAAGGTTAATGGAAGGTGGATGAGGAGGAAAAGTAGTCTAGAGAAGTCCAGGAGGAAGAGGAGGGGTATAGAGAAGTCTTGGAGGAGGATAAGGGATTTGGAGACAGTCGGGGAGGGAGAGGAGAAGGAATTTAGGGATAGGAGGGCAGATAAACAGATGAGTAGACTAGATGGACAGGTGGACATCTATCTCACATTATGAATCAAATGATGGTAGTAAAGAGTCGAGCGGAAGGAGTTTACTTGGGAAATTCGAATTATTTGAATTTTGAATTGTTATTAATTGTAATTCATTGAATTTTACCCTTTTGTATATTTATTCATTTAATTGTCACCATTGCTGATTAGGGGCTCGTAGCTGTACATCTATCTTACTGTAATTCAACTTACAACCAAAATCAAGCCTGGGTGGGACTTTTTCAATAGCAAATAAAATATTGGAAGCATCCCACCCCAATCCAACCAATCCTTAACAACCAAATCCTCAAAGTGAGCGCATCCTCCAAATTCATATTACATTATTTATTCGTCAGATATTTGCCTATAAAACACAACTCTTTACAACCTATTTGCTAATTATGCCTTTGAAACAAAACTCTGCACAACCTGTTTGTTAAATAGGATTCAAGTGAGATCAAACTTATTTAGTGCGCTGGAAATGAACACTCGTGTTCCTCTTTAAAATCAACTGAATACATGATTCAGCTGAGAACGGCGTAGAAAAATCAACGAAGTACAAAACTGAACCGAGTTCAAAAACCAGCTGAGAGCAATAAAAATCAACAAAAAGATCTATGAAATTGTCATATATGAATTATGTCTGAGATTTCTAATTAGCTGTCAATAACTTTAGCCTTTGATCAGTGTTGCATCTCATAAGCTAGAGTTCAGTATAGGCGAATGTGTACACGGACGCCATTTCTAGTGTCATTTAAAGCTATTATTAGATTCTAGTAAAGTCACTACAGTTGGTTTGCCGATTCGCTATTTTGTTCATGTTGTTGAGATCTACATAGATATGGAGTATTGATATCAAATGTAGATGCACTTCTCGACTGAATAATCAAAGTGTTGCTATATTTCTACAAGACATTCTCGAATGAATCACTGGAGTATTACTATAATCGTACCTGAGCCTTTCGATTTGATCATCGGACTATGAAACCAGTCACTTTCGTCTCATGTACAAGGGATGGAGTTGGAAAAACCGTTACATAATCACGTACTTTCCCCGATATTTTATACCATGTTTAATCATTATATATAATGCTTTAAATGGAAATGTTGTGACATTTTCCCACAACAACTAGTATTGGATATAAACCACGGACTTTAGGGAAGCTATTGGAAAACTTTCTCACATATACAGATTGACTAAGTTCGAAACTTAAACTCTGCGCAAACAGAAGTGAGATGATAGTGATCGGAAAAGGCGAGCACTCCTAATTATGTAATTTCTTATGTAATGCTAGACTGGGTTGAAAGTTGTGGCAATATCTAAGTACAAAGGTTGCACAAAATAAATTTATTTTCCAACATCGTTTCTGTTGGTCTAACAATGTAATCCACGTTTTGTTCCTCTGTTCTCATCGTCGTCATATTCAAAATCACTGTCTTACTCCTACGCCTCCTCCTCCTCCGCCTCCTTCTCCTCCGCCTCATCATTCCTGTTGTAATCGTCGTTATCAGTTTTCTTATTCTTCCTTTTTCAATGTGCAGAAATAGTTAAACTCATAAGAAATATAATTTTCACGTGTTAATTTATTTTATAACTAAATTTTAAATTTGGAACGATTATGGTTTTCATAACGAATATTGAAATGATCCCTCTCCGCCTTTTTCTCCTCCTCCTTCCTCATTCTTATATATTTGGAGTTTACGCAGAGCAGCAAACTGACTGGAGCTGGCTAGGAAGGTATTTCTAATTGTAATTATGTATCCAAGATCGTTTGAAGCAACGTTGTCAAAATTTTAACAATCTGGATAAGAACTTATAAATAAAGCAAACACAGTTTTTAAATTCTGTCTTTATATATAGTTTAAAATGCTTCAATATTTTCCTTTTGTCTCTCAGAGCGCCGGTTTGTCTGTCTGCATCAGACTTTAAGTGTATTTCATACACTTGTTTAAAATCAAGTATCTCCGATAAACAAACAGTTAATTCTTTTTACAAAGCGGGGTGCCCATAGTGCTTTAAACGCAAGTTTCGTCTGTTTTTTCAGCATGTATACCATACCAAGCTATCGATTCATCTATATCTACCATATGTACTCGCTTGTAAGTCGAATCCAAGTGAAAATTGCACAAACCCAAATCTTTTGGCACATAATGCGCTGGCAGATCAGGGTGTATGAAGTTTACTTGGGGTTATAAGTAGACACTGTATCTATGTTGTCTTTTGCAGCTGGACTCGACTTATAAGTAAGCATAAACAGTATATGCATTCATGGTTTATATCAATTTGCTGCAATGTTATTCGTCGCTTCAGGGTGCCAAAACTTAATGTTTTGCCGCATTATCTACTGTGCCAGATCAGGTCTAGGTTTAAATTTCAGAAGCAGTTTAATATACAGTCTAAATGGCAAATCTGAAACTCGTTCTTCAAGAAATCATTTTGATACAAAGCTTTAGTTTTGAAAATTTGTTAGAATATAGATTCCATCAAGCAAGCACATTAAATTTCATGCTTATTTCGTGTGCAGTCTTTGATTCAAGTGTTTCGACATTAGTCGATAAAATCAAGCTAAGCAGTTGAAACAGTGGTTAAAAAACTAGTCCACACCAGCTGGAAAAAGAAACATAGTGGATGCCATTTTAAGCATTAGCATAAATAATCAAAACAAAGTCAGCACTGGTTAAAACAATCGACACATTAGTCGACAATGGTATAACAACATTTGAAATAGTCATGGGAATTGTCTTAAGTTGACCTTACAAAAATGTGAAATTAGTTTTGACAAAAAAGTCATACGCAATGAAGATAATGTGATCACCTACAACAGTTTTGAACACGTCTTCATTGTTTACTCATCTCCCCTCTACAAACAATGTTGCATCTGATCTGAGTCAGTCTCTCTGACCCTCTTCACCCAAGCACAATGCAAGCACACTCAACACACACACACATACACATACACACAACAATCACACATACACGTACTGTATTTATGTACGTGCGAACGCCCGCATGCACGCACACGCGTACGTACGTGTATGTATGTATGTATGTATGTATGTATGTATGTATGTATGTATGTATGTATGCATGCATGCATGCATGCATGCATGCACGCACGCACGCACGCACGCACGCACGCACGCACGCACGCACGCACGCACGCACGCATGTATGTATGTATGTATGTATGTATGTATGTATGTATGTATGTATGTATGTATGTATGTATGTATGTATGTATGTATGTATGTATGTATGTATGTATGTATACAGACCAAGATAGCCAGGTTGTTTCAAAATGAAGATCTTATGAAGTATACCAAAGCTTAGCAAAAGATCAATCAAGATTGAAAGTGACGTTTTATCCAGAATTGATGCGTTTTATGAAAACAGGACCAGGGCCCCAACGTGACTTATGTCAACAATTTTTAATACAATGTGTTTAGCCTGTATGGCTTGCGCTTATCTGGACTAGAAAATATGTCAGTACGTAAAATTGACATTGTGTCTAATACATGGTAATATAAATAACGTGTTACAATCTCTTATGTTTTTGTATCTTTCTATGCAGAGCATGTATGTATGTATTTATGTATGTATGTATGTATGGATGGATGGATGGATGGCTGGATGGATGGATGGATGGATGGATGGATGGATGAGTGCATGGATGGATGGATGGATAAATGCATGCATGTAGGTAGGTAGGTTGGTGGGGTTGATTGGTACGTAAGCACAATCCTGTATTTACAGTATCAATCACATTTAGATAATCCCATATGGGCATACAAAACAACGAAAAAGCCCAAGCAGCATAAAAATTGTAATGTACAAAATCCAAACTTCAACAAAGAAGAAGAAATCAGTAAGACTGTTACATTACAATGTAAAAATGAAGAAATGCTAATTTCTTCTGGATTTGAAATAAATGGAAAGTAAGAATTGTGTTATGTCTCAAGAATGAATTTCCGTTGTTGAAATCTCAAAGATTGCATAAGATACGTGAAGCTATGGTAATTAATGAACCAATCAATTATTCGGTCATTTTTTAGTTATAAACGATACATTACAGATATTATAACTAATAAAAATACTTGTTTTAAAATAGGTCAAGAGCATGTTTCTATCAACACATATCAAGATCTCAAGACCAAAGCGATATGTGTCTTTAGAATGTCCAGTTCTGAACTTTTTTTTTTAACATATTCGACTAAACTAAGAAGAACACGGTAGATTTTGAATCGTTTTGTTTACTTTAAATCGTTTATATAATTAGATGAGAATATATACTGCAGTTCTCATCGAAGGATTACATACGAACACAGTTTCAAAAAGGTTAATCTTAAATTACATTTTAGTTCTTTCTTTTATCAGCTGTGGTTTCGGCTCTTATCTATCACGCTTTTATGAAGCATAAGAAACCATCACTCATGGAAATAATCAACGCCCAAAGCGGCGCTCTCTCCTTATCATTGACCTCGCTAAGATGGTATCCCTTAGACCTTAGATATGTTGGATGATTATGTATCAATCTGTAGCAAAGCGAGATGAAGAGGCCCCTATATCTTGATTATGTGAATCATAAATCCCCAGCATCTTCGCTCTATGACTGGTAGTCAGCTACATACATATAATCACTGGTTTATTCCAATCTGGAGGTAAGTTTTACACAGTAAATTTGATGCTGAAGACTTCCATGGTAGGATTCTTAGACTATATTCAAATATTCATTCAGTTGACTAAGTGAAATCTGAAGAAATATAACAACTTTTTAGTTATATAATAAGTTGTATATTACGTTGTGTATTCGCTGTAAGTTAGTGCAATTAGATTGAATCCATGATCACAAATTAAAGCAGGTAGCTAAACAAAATGGAAGATTGGAATGAAAAGATAATGTCTCAGATGCTAACTTAATTTGTTTATATACTCAAAATATTTCGTTTCTTGCATTACGTAAATCGCTTGTACGTACAAGGTCACGCAATTATTGCGATGCATCGATCTCAAATGTCACCTAGGTTAAGTCGATCACCAAAAATGAAAGCAAAGTGGTTGGCGAACACATTAGCTTATCAATATGGTCACAGCAAACCTTCCAAGAACGAGCTTATTGTCCTCTCCAGTGATCTCGACCAGTATCTTCAGGAAATCTTCTTCAGTTTAGACAGTCAAGGCAATGGTAAGATATCTTCCCAAGATTTCAAAATACTTTGTGACATTCTTTACATGAGGGATGACAGCGTATTGTCAGGCCTGGCGGATGAGCTAGATTTTGCTGACTTCCATGACAAACTATGTGAGCATTTTGCTTGCTATGGTGATTTCACTGGATTTCTCGTAAACAGAAATTTCCGAGCTGTCAACACCAGTAGTGACAATTTGAGAAGGGCTACTAAGTTTCAGAAGAAACTGGCTTTACAGCACACGCATAGATGCATGCACAATACTGAGATTTTTAAAAACTGGGACAAATTAAGACTTTCTGGTTTTCGGCTCAGTGAAATAAAGGAACATATAGATGCTCTTCTTTTCGAGGTAGCTTATCATAAAGAGGAATCACAAAGTTTGAAAGAAATCATTGAAGACTTGCGATCACTCCTACAATCGAGTGACGCTCAAAACCTGGCTTTGAAAGTGGCTGTGAAGAAAATGCACTATTTGGTTGCTCAAGACGCCGACAAAACCTGCAAGTCGATCAAAAGACTATCACTGCCGATAAATAATACGTCTTATAAACCTATGAAAGGCGAAGAGCGGTCCATACGAAAATTAGCGCGGGAGTTGACCGAGCTAAGGGCCTTAAGAGACAAAGAGGTCAACGAGTTGATTCTTTTTAATAGCCAATTGCAGTATGACCTGACTGATATGTCGCGCGAGATATGCCGACTCGAAGACGAGAACAGAAAGGTACAAAAACACATGGAAGCTATTATCGACATGTATGCTCACTGTCGCCAGTTGTTTTCAGTGTGTGTCGAAAGTTTTCGCGAAGTGGAGCGTTCCCAAGAGGAAAGGTCCCAGGAACCTAAATCTGGATATATCGATGAAGAGATGAGGTAGGTTTAGTAATATTTTTAACCAAAAATATAAACAAGTTTCAGCATTGAGGCAACATCGGCATGTTAGCAATTAATTTTGTTTTACAAATAAATCTATATTTTAATTTGCACACAATGTCAAATGATACGCATATTTATAAGCCATGAATTAAACAATTTACAAAAAACAATATAATATTTAAGTTTTAGTTTGGTGCAAGTTCTATGCGCTCGCCACACATTGGTTTTAGGAAAAATTATTGTTAGCAAAAGCAATATTTGCGTTTTATACATATTTTGTTTTATATACAGTCGTAAATTATATGTCATAATTTTCGATTTTTAGAAAAGGTTGCATCTGAAGCTCTCGCAAAAAGTAATTGAAACGAGTTTCGATTTGATGGATTTATAAGAATATAGCATTTTTTTGTAGTAAATCTTATAATACAGAATATATATATATATATATATATATATATATATATATATATATATATATATATATATATATATATATATATATATATATATATATATATATATATATATATATTCATTGTATAAATGTGTTAGAATTTTGTCGTAGAATGAAAATTTCTCCTTGGTTGCTCCTCTCGACTATGATAAATAGGTGAAAATCTAAAATAATTTATTGCAGCAGTGATTTCCAAATGTTAAGAAATGAAGAGGGTCTGGAGAGGGGAGAATCAGATGAGATACTGTGCATACAAGAAGAAAGAACTGGTACTTTGCTATCTTTTTCTAATTTCAGTAGCTTAAAGTAAATGGATCGTAAATTTTGTTCAGCTGGTTCTCGTTCAAATATATCTTTACTATTCAGACTACAAACTGATTTTTTTATTATTATATTGTCAGTTAAATTGGTGTGAGGGTTGACATATTTCTTTCGAATCACGGCCTATGCTGACTGCCAATTCGTTGTCTAGTCAATTTACGTAAGTAATGAAGATAATCTCATATTTTAAACACACCCACACACTGACACACACATACATACACACACACTCTGACACACACATACAAACACACAAAACAACAAATAAACTAATTAACACGTATAATGAACACGTAATGATTAGATTTCTTCTAGCTATCCTAAGACAGTTTCTTTCCTTGTTTGTATACATCTTTTTATATAGTAAAATCAGAAAAAAGTAGATGGTGCGCAATGATGACTTGACATAACTAGTTTTATAGAAGAAAGAATGAATATGAATTCAAACATTTTTGTGGAATTTAATACATTAGATGCTGGAGAAAAAATGTCCAAATACCGTTTTGCAAAATACTTTAAATGCAGATATTTTTTCCACACCTCTTTAAATGACTTGAACTTTATTCTATTAAAGATTGAATATCTTTATGACATTTTTGTACTTTAGATACTCGGACGTCGTATATAATCGGGGCTTCCAAGGAGGTAGAACCACAAAACAAAGAAGAACCCGAGCTAGCGCTTACCGTAGATGGACTCATCAGTAGCATGCAGAGTGAAATTGATGACTTGAAAGAATTGTGTAAACAGCACAAACAGGCAAGTAAATTACTGAATATTTTTCCTCCATTTTTGTTGATTATGACACATAAAAGCTTGTTAAGTTTATACGTTTATATCATAGGGTTTAACGCAAAGTTTAATGTACGGCTCGCCTTATTCAGGTCTGAGCAATTAACCGGTATGCAGTAATAAGGTAACTTCACTTAGTGTAAATTAATTGTCATCATTATCGGAATTTTCAACATATTGCATGAAAATCGGCGTAAGGTTACAATAGTCAATGAGGAGAATGTCACTAAGAACTCATTTTCCAAGCAAAAGTGTGTATAGCAGATTTTCGTCCATGAAATGGCTATGGAAGTACCCCCACCCCTCCAATACCATCCCAAGTCCATGCCAATATGTAAGAGAGTTATAGTAAATTTGATCAAAATCCAATGATATCTCTCCTACTTCCACTGTTTACCAAACTATTATTGAGACAATGTTTGTCATCACCTTGATCTATTGGTTATGACGTTGATTTGAGGATCTAACCTTGATCTTATTCAGTTGTGAGATACACCATCGCAGTAAATCTCACCCAAATCCATACACAATTCTTTGAATCAACATGTTCATAAGATATTTGCACACCCTGGGACCACTCATGGGCGGATAGGCTTACAAAATGACATGAGACAGACGGTCATATGTCTTTGCCTCAGAATGAGTGGTTTTAAGCTTGTTAGAGAGAAATGATGACTACGAGGAAAATGTTGGGGAAAATCTAATTTATGTATTTGGGAAAACTATTGCATGGTCAGTTTTAATTTAATAATAATTCGAGGGATAAAATAACCGAGAGGAGTCAGCTGCTTCGCACGTTTAATAAAGCAACCTTAACTATGTTGCCGATAAAAATAACTTTAAGAAATTCAAATCTGTTGGTACGAGATGTTGAATTGCACGCTGGGGACATATTTCTTTTCGGTATAGAAAATATTGTCTTGTTTTACCACTCGCCACATTCCTGCACTGGTTTGTTAATGTAGTAGCAGATTGTGAGCAATTAAATGTAAGATGAAGTATTTGAACCGTAAATCAAATATTAATGTGGTTGTTATTTTTTTTTAATTTCCGTTCAATTCAACGCGTTCTACTCTAAATTAGTTAACCATTCACAATCTATAGTTTTTAATAAAGCTAATTAAAATATAATCTCCTTTACCCAAATTGCTCAGGTGAAAACACATATTCAAAAAAGTTCCAATAAACAGAAGTTCAGATAAATGAGTTGAAATTTAATATGTATGTTCACTTGACATAAATGTGATTCGCATTAACCACTAATTTGAGTAAATCAGATTCCGTTAAAAAAATTCTCCTTGCTTAAGACATAAAAAAAATCTTAAACAAATGCTGATTTCAAGTGAAATTTATTAAAAGAGGCTAATTATCTTACGCGAACCTTTTCGACTCAAATATTGATTTATTATACTCTTTCATAAATTTAATTTGAAACGAGAACACATTTTAGATTCAGTTGATCACGAAAATACTGATTTCATTGACGAATCTGCAAAACATGCTATCTTTGAATACATTTGAATTCCTAGGTTATTAAGCCTATAGCGTGCAAAAGTTCATGCCCTATTAGGTGTTTACGTGTTGCATATGAATATTATAACTAAATAACACATATTCTTACCAATACGTAATTCATACCTTCACCTTCATATTCTCATTGTATGTCTCGACTACAAAAAAACCCCACGCATATTACAATGAAAAAACCAATTTTCCAAAGCAAAATTTCATATATTGTATTCAATTCCAAAACTTAATTTCATGTCATAGCAAGTGTCTTTAAAAACGTCCGTGCGACATATCCCCTTTTCCCACCCATCTAATCTTTAATTGCAAAATAGGTTTATTAGCTTCGGTTATCTATGTGTTTCATATCCAAACGAAGGAATGTGTATTCTGATTAGCTTGATCATTCTACATTTGGTTGCGTAATCGACAAGATTAAATTACGGTTTGTTTAAAGCATCAGTACTTGAATACATTTTATTGTTAAATGGTTTCTCAATGAAGTGGAGATAACCCAAGCAGGATGATAGCTGGTAGAGTTTTCTGCCACTCATTTGTGGCTATTTAAAATCTACATGAACCACTTTCAGTTACTGGGGCTGCTTATAACGAGGGGTTTACATAACAAATATGAAGGCACGTTTCCAAGAAGTGCATGATAATAATCAGTTTTCTGGTACATTAGTCTGCTACTTGTTGAATGTACGGTTACAAAATGGAAATAAAAACTGAAGAGGTGGAGAAACTTGGAACAAAGTTACAAATATGTTAGCATTGTACATGTAATCAACTGTACTGCGATCAACCTAATTTTCCATTTGGCAAATAATTTACAGTTTATTTATAACAAAATATTTATTAAGCAATGTATTGCTTAAGTAATTGCATATGTTCATCTGCACCTACAAACCCATAATAAAATATTGCTTTATTAATTATATATTTCGTTTAATTCACTCAAACTGTAGTTCGTAAACCCCAAAATTGATATGTAATAGCGTATGTTGCATGCTTATGTTTTTGTGTATGAAGAGAGATGAGGGCAGATATATTGAATTAGAGAGAGAAGAGGAGGAAGGACGAGGGATATAATTGGGTGAAAAAAAGAGAGTTGATCGCTTGCAAATCGGTAAGACAATATTGGTCGTACATCATTTAGACAATACTATCTCGTGTAATAATTTTTATATTGTATAAAGCGGGAATCTAAGGCTGTATTGTCAGAGAAAATTGAGTGCTAAAGTAATACTAGTTATTATGCCCCACCGTACTATCTCGCCTAACCTTTCAATCACTGTTCAATCAACATACACTATGATGAGATTAAGATCAGCAAATGATAAATAAATTAATACCACCAATAAAAATTACAGTTGCGTTCAAATGTTACACTTAAAGTAAATGCGGTGTGTAATGTATGATTACAGTCTCTTGGTGTGTGTGTGTGTGTGTGTGTGTGTGTGTGTGTGTGTGTGTGTGTGTGTGTGTGTGTGTGTGTGTGTGATTTCCACAGGTCACCTGGCTGCTTTAGAGTAATTCCACTGAGAGAGATACCTTTGTCTTATAAATGAGTAATGTGTTAATTTACTGTGTGGCTGGCTCCTCGTCGTTTCAATTCAGCTCATACAATTTTATTTCGACAGAGTTCGTTCACTCAGTATTACATAAACTAATATGCAAAGATTAGCATCATTTTCACATAAATTGAGATATTACAGATTGGAGAATGTAGAATTTATTAAATTATAATGACATTAATTCAATATATACTCCATAGTTATGATCTCAATTTCATAGTCAATAGTTTTGTCTAATGCATTTGGTTCCTTGTGTCTATCCCTACCCAAAAATTGTACATGCCTTTAATGTATATGTATGAACTCGATTTCACAGTCAACAGTTTTGTCTAATGCATTTCGTTCCTTGAGTCTATCCCTACCAAAAAATTGTATATGCCTCTAATGTATATGTATGAACTCAATTTCACAGTCCATAATGTTGATTAAAAAGCAATTGGTTTTTTTTATTTATTTAATCCATATAGAGAAAGGACATAAACATCTAATATATATTTATGAATTGAACACTCACCGACTTATTTTCATGCATTGTTTTTTTTTTATTTATTCCCTGTTGCAAAATTACTGTCATATAATGCATATTTATAAAACGAATTTCATTGTCACCTATTTTCTTTGAGGCATTTGTTTATTTGATTATATCCGTGTTGAAATGTTGAAAACTGACAAACATCTAATATATATATATATATATATATATATATATATATATATATATATATATATATATATATATATATATATATATATTCAATTTTACAGTCACCCATGTACTTTCGCATATTTGTTTTTTTTTTTATTTAATCCCTGTTGGAAAACGATAAACATATTATGCATATTTATGAATATAATTTCACAGTCACCGATTTTAGTTGAGACATTTGTGATGTGATGTGATTATGATTTTTAACGTAGCTTTAGCAATTTGTCAGTCTTATCACTACAATGTCTGCAGTGTGGCAGTTTATAGTGATGTCTAGCACTGGGGCATCATGCAGCAGATATGTAGCATGATGTCCCACCCAGTCACATTATCCTGACACCAGGCAGACCAGTCCTAACACTAACCTCTTATTGCTGAGTACCAAGCGAGTTAGCTGTTAGTACCATTTTTGTAGGTCTTTGGTATGACTAGACTGGAGATCGAACCCACGACCTCCCGCATCTGAGGCGGATAGAGACATCTGTTACTTTGATTATATTCTTTTTTAAAAATTATATAACCATCTAATGCATTTTGACTAAATGAATTTAACAGGCACCGAATTACTTTCACGCATAGATTTCTTTCATTTATTCCCAATTGAAAATGACATAAATACCTAATACATATATATGAATCGAATTTCACAGTCACCGATTTTCTTTGATACTTTTTCTTTCTTGATTATATCCTAAACGAAACGTTATCGGACACAATCACTAATTGTAACCTAATATGTATTTCCATTTCAACTAGTATTTGTGTATATTGTAAGTCTTGTTATACGTGCATACATTGTAAAGCAGTATGTTTGTTGTACCTACGTGAGAAAGTACTGATAAGAATGAGCAAATAACATTTAGCAATTATGTCAAGATTTAAAGTAATTACAAGCATCACTTCTAATTTGCGGATAATTACAATTACTAAATAACATATAGTCTTTTAAATGTCTACATGAATACATCTCATGAGCTAGGAAAAGAATGTCCTATTTATATGGATTCGGAATGACAAACTAAAAACTTTCTGACCAGTCGTTGCCGACTGTTAGATCAGATCGTCTATATTTTCTCACAAGAACCTAACTTTCCATAAAAATGACAAAGTGGTACATATGTGGCTTCAATTTCACTAATAGACATCTGAAACGCATGATAACTCATACATTGTCCATATTTGATACTGACGGATTTACTTTTTCACTGTTTAGAATAAACAAAATTTGTTGAAATAAATGAAAACTGATTAAAATATATTGATTGATCCGTACTATTGTTATCAAAATCTTTTTTCTTTGCACATGTATGTCTTTATTCATTCCCTCTCTGCACTTCAGTTTTCTTTCATTGCAATTATATTTGTATTGTTTCGTCTATTTCTGCCTTTATTTTCCCTCTCTTTCCCTATTTTCATATTTATGATTTTTCACTCTTTCTCTTCATTTTTATCTGCCTCTCAGTTTCCTCTTTCTGAAGTTGAATATCTATACGTGTTGTCTGAAACAGAAGACATCCTTTATCTCATTTAAGCTCGCTTTAACTGTATCACTTTAATTTTCTTGTAAACCATTGACAACAATCAAGCAAAAAATACTTTCGTCTGAAACGTCCTTTTTCGGTTAATACTAACTCTTTATATTATATATGTATTTTTGTTAAATAAGCTCTCGCTTTAAACAGTTCCTTATATATGTAAAGCTCAAGCAACTATCTATTTTCATATACACTTACCCTTCATTGATAGTGTTTGAAACAATGTTAACTACTTTAAATTGCACGGATAAGGATTGCTGGTTTCACCAAATATTTCTCAAATTTGTGAAACTAAACTCTTTACCATGGGCAACGAAAAGTTTTAAACAAAGTCAATGTAAATTAAGAACACAAATTTTAATACATTGGAACTCCAATCTATGTTACGACTCTCTGGACTTTAACTTTGAAACTGAAAAGAAATCCAAAATGTATGGAATGATCTCTCTATGAATTCCAAAACTCGTGAATGTTTTCCTGTAACATAATGGTCTAATTTAGAATGTCTGAATTAGTCCACACTAATTTCGTTGTACTGTTTACGCCAAAATGTCAAACCGCAGTTTATAATCCAAATCAATACATTTAAAAAATTTTTTTTTAGAAGTATACATGTTCAAAGATTGACATGATACAGGAATGATGACACTGTTTACAAAATCTTCATTTATATGCAGACTGTCACCTCACCTATGATGCCACATAATTACTAATATGAAACAAGAGTGATGACTATATTCACAAACCTAAATTTATGAATGAACTGCCAACGGGTCTAAAATGCAACAGAATAATTGGGAAACTGGCCATTTCATTTTGTAATTTTCATTCAATAACTCGCAAACACGTTCAGATCTTGCAGCCTAAGTCAAGTACATATAGAGTTTTACGTATTGAATTATGACTTAAAGTGGGTTAACAAAAGCCTCATCAACGGAGAAGAAACAAGCACATACTATATATATATATATATATATATATATATATATATATATATATATATATATATATATATATATATATATATATATATGCATAACATATAACAGTACCTGCTTCATAAACGCACGATATCTGATATTGCATTTTCATTATGTTTTTGGCGTTTTTAGACCATATCATATACCACAATCTGTCATATGTAATGTATTGATCTATCGTATAAAGCGGGCACTATGCAGATCACTACATGAGACATTTACTTTGCACTGTAATAAAAATACATGATGAATCACTTTTTATACCAATTCTCAAATTTCCGTATCTTTGTTGAGTGATAACACCGAGAAAAAGATTCTGTTTACTGACTTCTTACGCATTGGGTACCTCATTATAGATGTGATTCACAGAGATAATGCAAACCTTTCTTGAAAACCCACTGTCACGACTACAACATTTATTTGACACGTTTAAGGCCGACTACAGAAGCTACAAGTTATTTCCAAATGTTCGAGTGGGAGCAGAGAAGTTTACGTGTGTCGTGTTATGATCATATTGGGCTTAAGATCGGTACCATTTTCAATTAAGGCACACTAGACACCATTAGAAGTGTTGTACTTGACACCGCGTGTAAACATGACAATCCTTTCAGAAGAAATAGTGAAAATATTTTCAGCATGTTCACTGGTGGCCATATTGGATATCTGCTGGGCACAGTTTTATTTGAACCAACCTGATATCCATACATGTCACCCCCACCCCACCCCACCTCTACCCCATTGTATAAGTGAAATTGCTAATAAAAGTGGCAAAAAGGTGTAATTTGGACATTAAGACATAATCTGTATACTGAATGCCATGAATACAGAACACTGTATAAACAGATGCATTTTTGTACTACTAACAAGGATGTGCAGCTGGTCAAAATTCTTGTCACAAAGTACAATATCCATGTGGATTAGAACCAGACTACAAATACAATATATACTCACAAATTATTTATCTTCAGCACTCACTTAAACAAGCGACACATGTAACGTTGGCTTGAATGATGGTGAACTTTAAGTTGTGAGTTACTCAATGAGTATGTCGTGCTCAGTCAAAGTATTATATTACATTACTCTCATAGTCTTCTTTTAAAGTTTTGTAAAGCAGTGTTGGTTTATCATTTGTCTGATCTGATATGTTTTGAAGTTTGAAAAGATCCATCTGCTTTAACATTTTGCATCATATAACACTCACAACTTACACCCTAAGGCGTTTGGCTTAAAATCTGTTGCTTGTTGTTGGCTAAAATGCAGATTGGTCCGCTACCTAACTAGCTTATCGATATAATGAATCTGTGAGGAAAATATCTTATTTGAAGAAATTCATATGTTTCTTGAAAATAGATCATGTACAGTTTCTATAAATAACAAATAATAAAAGTACTCTGATGCTATTCACACGCAGCAAAAGTCTTCTTTTTAAGGATATTCTCAAATATATACGAGTGGAATTTAAAAAATGATAATAACATGATAAAATTGACATTTTACCTTTTACTTTTATTTTATTTTCTAATGTACTGAAAAACGTATCACATGCAAGGGAGAATAAGACGTGATCTGGTGAAAAAAAGTGCATTGATTATGCAAAATGTTTAAAGGTTGGCATGTATGGATATCGTAAGACGTCATTTGGTGAAAACTCTATGTGGATTTGACCATCAATTCTTCAGTATTAGTGATAACAGTATTTCCAAAGATGACGCATTGGTTGTAATATTTTTATCATAATTTATATTCAGACATAACTAGATTCTGTAATATATATTCTGATGAGAAACGCCATCAGAGATTCCATTTAGAAGACACATTGGGGACAAACATTTCCAAGCTGGCCACTGTGGTCGGCGTAGTGGATATCAGATTTTGACAATTTTCATGACAAGCCAAGAAGATTAAAACAATTGCTTTTGAGAAAATACCATGTTGATTTGACTACATATGGCTCATATTGTGACTAAGTTGATTGTAATTTCGACAGTTTGGATTTAGGAGCAAGTCAACGTCATATAATTTTCTATAATAAAGCTCTACGGTGATATTTAGGAGTAGCAATAAAAATAAATGAAACTGTCTTCATTTAGTTAGAACAACCTAGACATCATACAAGTTATTGTGGTGAAAACCTGATGTCAAATTTTGTTCATAATGTTACGTATATGTGAATAAATTGCTTGTGAGTAATTTTTAAAATTCTTTTTATTTTTATTTCATTTTTGTTTCTTTGTATTTCATTGCAATGAATATTTTTGTCCAATTCGGGATTCTTTTTCAGTAATGAGATATATTCTTGTAACAAATTTTATTTATTTATTATGTGAGAATTCTCATTTAGTTACCCTAATTTGTCTTGCGCTGGCAACAATGTCAACCGGAAGTTAAACTGATTGGTCAGTATCAGGGGCATACTTTTTTGCGTGATCACCTTTTGTAAACAACATTTTTTATGATTGGTTCTTATATGAGAATAAATTGGTATATGGGATCAAAATAGTGTAGTAAGAGATCACATGAATAATCTCGCGAGACTTGAAATGATGTCTGGGGTTGTAAATACGCAGTCTTAATATTTTAGGGCAGTCATTCTACACCTTGAAGGAACAAGGTGCATTTTTTAAATTGATGCATATTGTTTGTGCTTCGTCTGATTTTAGGATTTAATAATTTATTCCCTTGGAAACTCAACAGGTTGACTTTCTTATCAAATAAATTCTGAAAGATATTCATAGAACTTTATTCTGGAATTATTCGGAAACAAAACTGTGTTTCAAGTGACGAATTTTTGATATTCGTATATTGAACCACATCTGACGTCATAGCCTTCCATATTTGTACGTCGTTGGAACTCGAACATAGGTTCTAACAGAACTATTTAGTGATTGGATTAAATATTGGATTTTATTTACAAACTCTATGTCCTATTTACCAATTTTTCATTGTTGTCCAAGAAAAAAATTGTTTTGTTAAAATATACAAAGCTTGTTGGCTTTCACTCTTTTCTTTGTTACTGAGTACGAGCCTTTGTCACGTAACACACTTAATGAAGCAAGGTAACAAGAAGCATTAAGTGCATTATCCAAAATTAACAAGTGTCTTGTAGTATCAAATGAAAGCAACATCACAAATATAAAGGTACATTCTTTCTAAGGTTAGTGCATACAAAAGTGGAAATATATTGTAATAGTTAAATCATTATTTACATTTGATCTTGGCTTTGCAGAATTTATCATCAAACTTTCTTTTAACTGAAACAAATATTGTCTGTTTGATATTAAGAAAGTTTAATATATAAGAGACTCTTGAACAAAATTAATTTATGACTGGTCCTTTTCTATTATCAGCATATGATATAGCATTTCTTTTGCTGCAAACGCAATATTGATAAAAACTAGACCCATCTTGTTTAATTGTTTTGACTGAGAGAGACGAAATCTATTAAAATTCAAATAATATCAAATAAGGTGCCTTACAAGTATTTTAGCTGGGAAAGTATGAACCTATAAAAACAATATTAAATTAATAATTTCTGCCCCTTGAATGTGTATCAGGCTGATTAAAAATGATACAGAGATAGATGATTAATGAAAGCGTATTAACAAAAGACTTATACAAGCACCTTCCTGCACGTACCGGAATTATCTTCCTGCTCACCAGTGCCACTGGGGCTCGTTACAAAGAAAATTAAGAGTATCCGTTAATGAATCGTTGATTGGGGGCGAGTCTAACCTATAACAATATAACACTATTCAGTTACAGGTTAGACCTCCAGCCTCCTCGATTCATTATGAATATTCCTAATTTTCTTTGCAAACGCCCAAGTGCCCAGTGCCGGAAGGAAAACAAAATGCACATGATCATAAACAGGATTGTGATCTCTGCAAGGTATGCTTTTTTTTTCGATGCGAGGACATTTCGAAGGAAAAGGTGATATTGGGGTCAGTTGGAATAATTTCTTTTTAAAAAAATAAAATAAAATATGCATATTAGATTTTATTTTTATGGTTTTAGGAAATGGGGTCTTTTGTAACTGGCTTTCTTTGCGAGATGAGACTCCAGTTAAGGATGCGAGTGTTATATAAAGACCCTACTTTCTACACACACACACACACACACACACACACACACACTCCAGTGGCGGATACAAAACTTTGTACGAATTCCTTTTGGGAGGGGAAGGGTATAAACAAAGGGTATAAACAAATATTTCAGGAGCCTGTTTGATGTAAACCCTGTTGGGGGTCTCTGTGCGATGTCTCCAGACGCTCATTCATTGTAAGCGTTACCAGAACATAATTTTAACCAAATTGTTAAAAGGGGTACTTACTCTTTCAAATATGTTTGCAGTTTCTCGCTGATCCCTCTTGGTGCGGGTTAACGGAAGGGCTGCCGACGGAATAACTGATAAATTAAATGTTGATTTTTAATAAACCGCATAAATATTCTATCTAGGCCTAGACTTCTCCGTAATAATAATAATAATAATAATAATAATAATAATAATAATAATAATAATAATAATAATAAGAATAAGAATACGATAACAACATTTCCTGACTTTGGATAATGAATACAGGTTACCATTCTCGTTTTAGCTACAAATCCAATTAGCAAATTGATATTATTCGACGCTTGCCTGACTAAGACATACTTCCGCACTACATCAGGCTCCTAATGTATGAGACGTTATCTTGGTTTATCTCTTAGTAGCAGCGGAACGACATATCCTCTTCTTGGCTAATATTTCTCAGTGCCAACACAGAAATGATGACGCTTGTTCAAGGTCACACGCCGATATCTTTTGCGTGAAATACGATTCTGTTAGTAACTGATAATTACTCAAACATATCATCTCTATTATCATCAAAAGACAACGGTGTTATTTATAGATCCAAGACAAATAATATTATAGTTTATGCGATTCTTAATTCGCATTATTATATGCTCATAATTATCACCGTTTTACTTTAGATTTATCAAAATTGTAAAGTATTTTACGATACTTAACAGGTTGGTATTGCGCGCATGTGCACAACACGTTTGCCTAAAATAGTAGAGTGTATTAGCCTCTACTTTGTAAATACATCTTGTACACTCATGTAGTAGTGCTTTAGGTTTTGGTTTATTAGAATTGCTTGTGAATGAACAAAATAAGCTGTTTTGCCCATTTGGAAGTATAAATGATAATGTTATCAATATGAACGAGTTCACTGAGTCAGAAACGAACTTTCAAACAAGCACACAAATGAACGCGATGTTCGCAATGTCAAGAACAAACGTGAGGGGTTCAATAATTGAAAATATTTAGTTATTAGGAGAATTAGTCATATCGTTTTGAAAATAAGATAGTTCAGACTGAACATCGCTCTCTAGAGCCAATACAAATACATCATAGAAGATTATATTAAGGTCAATGGCTATCGCATATATATATATATATATATATATATATATATATATATATATATATATATATATATATATATATATATATATATATATATATATATATATATATATATATATATATCAGATATGTACTATTATAAAAGTCTGTCAGAATACTACATTCGAGAAAAAATGCAGCTGAATATTTTTATAGGAAACTAAGAGTCTCAGAGCCAATAAGCCATGACGACGAAAAAGTATTATTTCTGCTGGCTAATGGACTGTCACATACAATGTTAGGTTAGAGAGAAGAAACGCTGTATGATACAGGTCATAGCTAGGGTCCCTCCAACAGCGACACGCGACTGACAGGATATAGACATTCGTCTTCTTTATCCAGTACTAAGAATGGCAACGAATACACTTTTGCATCATGAATTTCCTCAAAATGTACTTTCTCAGTTAGAGCTGCAAATTCGAATGACACATCCTGCAAAACCTGATACACACAAAAAATGTACTGGAATTATGGGTACACATCCAACTGAAATCACATTCTCCTTCTTGCACTGATTTGACGCAATAATTTAGTGTATCATAATCAGACGAGCAGAACTGAGTTGGATCAAAATGAAAACAAAAACCATATCGCTTTACAGACCAGATAAAAAAGTCATTCACAAAATGTCTCTATAATTCAATTTTAATTAAATCAAAACGACGATTCTTTTTTGAACTACTATTGAGCGCAAAGAGAACTTAAAAGGTCGCTTGGCGGTCCTATGTGTTCAAGATAACATTAGACTTTTGTATGTTTAATTGGGGCCGTGGATACAAAAACCGCGAGAAATCACTGAGATAACCGGCGAAAATCCTTTCAGATGACAAACACTGGCGACGCAGATGTCTTTACACAATGAACACAGGTTACTGAGATTTAGTTGAGATAACTGAAAACTACAAGAATATTTTGTAGTAAAAGTTTCTATATCATATATTTTGAACCGTATGTGTAGGAATATAAATGGCATTTGAAGTATATAAATAGGAATATAAATAGCGTTGGAAGCATGCTTATAAATAGGAATAGAAATAGCGTTGAAAGTCCGCCTATAAACAGGAATGTAAACAGCCTTGGAAGCATATAAATATGAATATAAATAGCATTGGAAACTTATAAATTGAGCGCATCTTTAATATCGGAAATCCACAATAGAACCTATTCGTGACATGACGTCACACTTCACATTTTGTGATGTCTTGCACATCGTCATCTAATAGTTCACTAGACTCAGTCAAATGATATGCGTTCATCATCCACTATAATAGCTCATCTGCATTTGTCTATAGAAAAAGCGTGCTTCTGTTTATTAAATTGAAAGAAAATCTGCAGGTTTTATGAAATGTGATAAATACTTTGTTTAATCACAGCCGACTTGTCCTTGTTTTCAAAGAAACAAGCTGTTTGGAATGCATGTTGGTACGCCATCTCGGCATAATTACAGTTAAGACTGGAGCCAGTGTAACGTAAATAAACAAAACTTCATGTGTGCTTTGTACCGAGTGGGCGGAAAGAAACGTTTGATACGGAGTAGGAATGTCGAGGTCGTCGGAAAACGTCCGGCCGAGACATATTCTTACCCTATATGAAACGATTTCTTTCCTCTGATTTAGAACAAAACACGTAATGTGGTTTTGTATTTATTACATAACCCCCTTTTATTCACGCATACTTTTAAATATTTTGAATGCATACTTTAAGACAAAAGAATTATGCATTTTGCATTTTATGAAAGATATTGTAAAACACTCAAGTACATCATCAGGGTTTTTCATTTATATATTGCAGTTGCGTCATCGGTTCGTCTGCATTGCAGATATAGGTTTTCTCTCACGCTTGAATTTTGTTTGCAGATTTTGTATGAGACATATGAGTAAGTTTAATCTGCAATCACAGGCAAATTATTTTTTTTCTGACTTCTCAAATGAAACTTAGGTTTGGATCAGTGAGTGACATTTTTTTCTTACAATCTACTTAATAAATATACTCTCTTCTGCCAAGCAAATCTAGGGTAAATTTCGTAGACTAACATGAATACATGCAATTGTTTTACAGAAAGCTATTATATCTTTTTTCCCGGACATTCTGACTTTTTGGTCCTGAAATCTCTATAAGATAATGACACAGATACACCCACTATCTAACGTGTCCTCTTGTTTGATAATTCAACTATGGTAACAATAGTTTTCATATAGATTAAACCCCGATCCCAATGTAATTATGGCTTTCTCATTAGATATATTTAAACAAGAAAATTCTTAACAAATTTCAGTATTGTTCTGTTTTCATCTCTTTATTTGCTGCTTGAACAGTAACAATAATTAAAAATGTTAACACACCATTGGCTTCATGTATCCCTGTGATGAAAAATTACAACATTGTAACAATGTGTAATTCTTCGAAATATTGTCCACTTCAACTATATCTAATTTCTTGCCATACTAACTGCCCGTCGCTACGTACGGTATTTGCCCATTATCGCCACCGCCAAAAGAGGCAATTTTTCCCTAATATGACTGTATATTGAATCTTTCAAGTTGTAAAAATATTTCCTGGCTGGGTGTGCGATACGGAAGTTTTTAGTGTGCGACACAGAATTATGGATTGAACATCTATATCTCACACCAGATATATCTAACAATGTACAAAATGACTGAAACATGACATTAAAGTGGATACAAAGCGCATTTATCTTGATGCAGACAACAATTTCAGATAGTTCTGAATTGAATCTGTGTAGTGTTAAAATTTTGTAACATCTGACATGACCGATTATTCTCTAGTGAATAATACTTTGTTTTTAATCTAAGTAGAATAATTACAAATGATGACGTATTTTAAAGAAATTAGAACCAAAAGAGATAGCGAAGCTTGCATTTTCTAGTACTGATTCTGCCCATTTACCCACTTTCTGAACTTGTTTGATTCGTAGGAGATTTCGAGCATGATCCCTTTGTTAGACATGCGCTCTCCAAAGTCTTCTGCAAGTTATGTAATCGATATGGCATCATCTTCGCAGCAAGTATGCTCATGTGACGTCTTAGACAAGTGACTCGTTTTGGCATGCGCGTTTACCTATTATGTGAAAGTCAATTCCAACGGCGATGCGTGAAATTGTTACTGATATTTCCAAAGAATATGCTTTTTCAAAACCAGCAGAAATGCTTAATGTTTGTGTTCTGACTTTGTGGTCATAAACTAAGTAACGGAAAGAAGCAAAACCAACAAGTTTTTTTTTTTTTTTATAAAAAAAGAACTTAATCTATATAATTGTATCGAGAAAGTTATAAATGAAAATCTGAGAGGAATTTCAGTATTAGGAAATAAATACATACTAATCCAAATGTCCTAAATGAATGAAACGTTCTGTATTAATATCAAATCTGCATTTGTACCGGTACGCCAAGATTCGTGTCGTTGTCAAAATGACGTTGTCCAAAACTCCTTGGAATAATTTACACATGTTCCCGAATAATAATGTACAAGTTCCAAATAATGAGCACTTTCAACTTCCATTGAACTTCCAAACAAAAATTGTTTCCGTAAACTATATTGAAGTACAATATAAAGCACGTCTGCAGACTTACAACAGGAACGCGAGAAATGAGAATAACTTTTGAATCGAAATGAATATGATTGTTCAGTTCTTTCTTTCTACTGCGACTAAATTTTACAATATATCCCACAAGACAAATCTTTCTACTCTTTTCGCCTCGCAATTGAATATTCATTTGACCCAAGCTCAGTCAATGGGAAATTACTGAATTCTTCTAGAAATGTTGAAACCCTGTCAGCCATAGAAAACTTAATCCAAAGATGACATTCAATCCTATTATTATGATTATTATTAATAATTGTCAACACATACGTAAACATCTATTTATAGCTCCTATGTATTATTTGATCTTAACCAACTCTGGTCACGTAGGCAAAATTTAACTAAAGATATTCTATAGCTTTTTGTGCATCATATATCACGTAATCTTGCATTGTGGAGAGAACGTGGGATAAGTAGCTAAATTTTGATAGTCAATAATAAATTATGTAAGACTTTTCTCCATTTAGGAAGCTGAACGTCAAGAGAAAGACCTTGATGTTTGCAGACGACATCTTCAAACCTCCAATTTCCAGGTAGAGGCGCTGGAGACGGAGTGTAGCCGATTGCTATCAATGGAGGATCAGTTGGTCTCTGTGTTTATAATGCTGCAGAAGGGAAGGACGCAGGTGTGCTTACGTCCTTTAGATTTTAGGGCCAACACGTATGACACGATATTAAAAATGTGACGTATGCATGAACACATCTAACATTTTTTAATAGCATGCCATATTAAGACATCAAGATGTAGAATAACACATATTTAGGACATTAGAATATAGTCAATCATCAATTCAAGAACATGTTATGCGGTTTCTTAAATTATTATATATATTTAGTTTATAATATTTGTTGGCTTTTCTTAATGATTTATTTATTTTACTTATACATATTTTGTACTTGAACTTAGCCTTTTCTAATAATGTTGTTTACTTGTCATAACATCTAAAGCAGAATTTATTTTATTGTTGTGTTCAGTTTTACGTTTGAATGGATTTATTTACTCAAATTATTATTCACTTGGAATTAAAAAGTACTCAATAATATTCTTTGACAGAAACATTAATTTGGAATTACATTGAATTCTTACAAAAACAGTTTTGGATTATATTGTGCTATATCTGAAGACTGTTAGTACATAAAAACACTCTATTACACTGGCACATCGAGACCAAATGCATATTTGGACTTGTGATATATCTGTAAGGACTATTAGTGACTTAAATCACAATGATGTCAGATGTTAAATGTTTACTTTGAATTCTAGGGAAATAAATTATATTTTGAATTTAAACAAAAACCTTGATAATCATCGCTTTTTCTGTTACTTATGTTAATACTATAGAGTAGTAATAAAATAGAACTCTCACATATGTATCTTTGCTCTGCAAAGCTAGATAGAATTTTTCATTGTATGCCATCAAAACACTTTTATAAATTATATTGCGCCAAATATTTCCCTGGAAAAAACGTCTTGAAATAAAACTATTTCAGTCACTGTCTTAGTTATGACAAAGCGAAAAGTCAATACATTTACATCAAGATAATTTGTAATTTTCACTACTACTGTTAGCGTCCGCTGAGTTTGATTTGATGTATTTAAATGATTTATTTGATTGCAGAAGTTCAATATTGTTTATTGTACAATCGTTCTGAAACAAGGCAAAACTCATCACTGATATTATTTTGAACGTTTTATTCAACATAGAATTAAATTTTATTAACTAATGAAAAAGTTGGCCAAGCTATGAGCTACTTTCCTAAAAAGAAATGATGGATCTGTCCAGCCATCAAGGTTATTGCATGTTTTTCAGATCTATTATTTAAGCGTACCGGCAGGCATCGTTAACGACAGAGCGTTATAATATTATTATTTTTAATTTCACAGTGTTTAAGCCGGAAAACTCTGGGCCAGCTCATTTTAGATGTGATTGACTCCAGTTTCAGTGACGATGGACAAGGTAATGTATCAAGTAAAATTGAAGATGGCGAACAGCTGCACTTTTTAAACTGTTGATAAACCAATCGCCAGGAATTATGTAAGCGTAGATAATATTGTCCCTCACACTCACCCACCCTACCTCACCCTTTTTCATCCACATATGTTGCACTTAAAGACGAGTATACGACATATCCTGCTTCCTCCCAGTAATTACAGTTTAGTCTAACATTTTAGTACATTGGACGCGATTGGCTGCTTCCATACAAACACCAAACGAACTGTGTGCACTGCAAAAACACATTGTGAATACTGTTCAATGTGTAGTCACGCACAACACAACGGCCGAGGTAAAATTGTGTTATTCATGCAACCATAGATTTAAAATAATGCGATTTGTGATTTTTAGCACATTTAGAACCCAATCACTTATGCTTATAAAATTTCTTGTATTTTGAAAAGTTCGAAAATACATAATTAATTGTACCCCTAAATACGAACAATCATAATTTCATTCGTATATATCGTGCAACGAATCGCCTTTATTCCAATATTATCATTTAGATAAACATTCATAAATCTGAATATTTAAAAGCTCTCTTTCCCATCGTCTTTCCTGTAATTTCATGATCTTGCTGAGCTCTGCACAGAAACTGCTAATTGTTGGGTGAGAAGCGGTTAAAGAAACTAACATGACAATAAATATCATAAATTATAATCAAAGACAACTTTGTACTTTCCTTTGATACAGTTTTGCAATAAATAAAAATCAAAGGTTTGCTTTAATTTCAGATATGACGGCTGACCAGTTTTTAAGATGCCTGCAACAAGCACTCACAGATTGTCCTTTGCTTGCATTTGGTTGACACGAGCCTCTAATGTAATTTCCATTTAAGCATGAATCTCAGCTTCGTACACATACAAAACATATAATGGCAGTATGTATAATACTTATATGTTCCTGCATTTTATTGGGAAAATATTAGCGCGTTTTTCGGATGGCTATACTGCACGATCTTGGGAGTGCAGTATATCCATCCGACAAAACTAGATCATATTTTCCCATACAAATGCAGTAACGTTATTATTATATGCTCATTTTGTTTTAATTCTGCATAAAGCTTAATTATATAAACAAAAGTACACTACAAGAAGCAAAATAACTGTATGTATGACGTATTCCAAACTAAATACATACGAGTAGATTCACCATTAAACAACAACATTATTAATGCGCACAACTTCGCCCAGATATATTTGAACTTGGTCGCTCGCAAGACATAAGTTTCGAAAGACAATGGTGTTCTCGTCCACATAAAATTGAAATGTGTAGTCATATTAAGAATGAATGTGCATTGCAACAACTTTTTCATTTGATCTGGAATGAAAATGTTTTGGTACATTTTTTTACTCGACGAATTTTCGTGAGTATGGACTGGATTTGTTTTCATGAAGTACATCTTATTTCAGTCAGCAGTGTCTGTACCAATTATACATGAAATATGCATTAGAAAGACGCAGCGAGGTTGGTTCTCCCTTCTTGCGTGTTGACATCTGCAAGTGTGTTCTCTTTTGTTATTAAATGTTTGAAATCATGATGTGGGGAAAAGTAAGAAGTCTTTCATTTGCAATTATCAAAATTACACTATAGAATTTCATGTTTTTTTTTCATTTTGAGTGCAGTAAGTGAGATGTAATTGCCCTTGGAATATATTTAAAAATTACAGTACAATTTCTAAATGTGTAATCAAGCTTAAAACTCAAGATATCGCTCATGCAATTCGGATTTGCAGAACTATGAAAGTACATTTTGAAGGACATTCAGAATGTAAAACTATAAGTATAGTTTTGGCAATTCTTATTACCAGCTAAATCAGACAGTTTATACATTGTCACTTGCATATTATTTGTCAGGACGCTGTCTGACGTTGATAGCAAGCCTAACTCTGAAACATTGTATACATTTATTTACCACGGAATGTGCCAAAGCAGTTGTTGTATGGTAGTCCACGAAACACCTGCTTCAATTCATTCAGAAACAAATTGTTTGTTTACAATGTAAAGTAATCCCTTTATTCACGTGAATGTAATCTGAAATGAGTGCGCGAGTACAATATCGTAAAATATTGCAAGATTCTAACAATGTAAAGTTGACGGAGAAAAAAGTGAGCATATAATAATAACATTTATTGGAGTTTGAACTGTTATTTTAGAAAGGACCTAAGTACTTGATTTATAACAATAGGACTTTAATTGTATTAACTTATGCCCCGTTAACTACATAGAGCAGTAACAAAATCGTAATCTCATTTGTATTTATTTTTAAAATAGTTTGATTCCCGATATACTTAGATAATCACGAACTTCATTGGAACAATACAGAATTGCAAAATTATGTTGATAGATGACATTGTGCGAAGGAAGATATCGTTTGTACATAATAGACAATCGTTCTCGAGGAAATATTTGAGTAAGGCGCATTCGAGACAATGTTCAATTTTATTTTAATTTCTTCCAGCTATTATATATATATATATATATATATATATATATATATATATATATATATATATATATATATATATATATATATATATATATATATATATATATATATATATATATATATATATATATATATAAGTCCATACACTATTCTAAACTCTTTTAGAATTGCACCATCATTTCATGAGGTATCCAAAAAATTAAAAGAATGAATGTACACATTGAACATATATGAAGCTTCTGTCGTATTTCACAAGTTGCAAATTGTTTAAAAGGAAATCCGTTTTATTTGCTCACAGCTGATGGAGAAAATGTAGATCAACGCAATTAAAAACAGTCTCATCTATGCCATGTACTTTATTAAACTGTTCTTTCTTGTGATAAGTCCTTTTCAATGACAATTACTTTATTATACTGTTCTATAATGTGATAAATTCTCTTCGTCCACTAGCTAATCCTAAATATCAGTGTTTACTCTTTGCTCTATCGTATAAATAACCAAACCTGATTAGTCTTTTCATGTATCACAATTGCCAAACAAGAGGTTCCGGTTTCGAAATTCGCGGAGGCATCATCATAATATATATATATATATATATATATATATATATATATATATATATATATATATATATATATATATATATATATATATATATATATATATAAAGAGCTAGAAAGATTGGTGAAAGAGCTAGAAAGATTGGTGCAATACGAAATATAATCATTTAATTACGTCTAAATTACTCGTTTTTATATAGGTTTATAACAATAGGTTAACTCATGCAAATGTAATAATAAATTTAAAGAAATGTTCAAAGAAGGGATTTTTTATTCTTGACTATGAAATTGTGATAACATTCTTAATAAAAGAAATATGACTAAAAACATGAATACTTGTGTTTGATTACGTGTAACATATGCAATACACAAATGCTATAATATGGTGGCCTTCATAACTCTTAACGTAATTATTCAGCAAGAACCGAACGGGACTTGGGGTAACTATATTGAAAGTTAGTTAAGATCTCTTAGTGTGGCGGGAGATAGCTGCTTATTTATGTGGCACAATTTTGCTTTCTTATTAAGCTAGAATGAATAGCAGTAAAATAAATTCATTTGAATTGAATTGATTCTGATTCCTATTGTTGTACTATATATGTAATTCTAGTCTGTTTTAGAGAATAAAGAAATTAAAAGAAATTTATTGTCTTATTTCTTTATAAATAGGTCTATCTATTTGCTTTTTAATGTCATTCAATAAAGTTGTAATTATAACTACCTCAATACAGTGTTCTTTTTAATTGGTGGAGAGATGTTGATAGAGGCGCTAATGTTGTCAGCTATCTGCAGAATTTCGAATTGCGCTTCAATTTATACTCTTCGGAAAATAGTTATGTGACCTGATTTTAACCAATCATTTCTTGTCCGGGATGCCGAACAAATCTGATGGTGCCGAACAGATACTCTTGAACCAGAGATACAAAGTGAAGGTTAATAACAATTTAGCTATCATTACTTGTCCGTTTACACTCTGTCATTAGTAAGTATTTAAACATTACATATTATGTTGTGTTCGTCAAACGTCAACGTACTTTAAGTCGTGACCAAGACTGTTAACATTATGTGAAGAGTACACAGCTACCAATGAACGCTGATGACACTGAAAATATACTGACCAGCATAAACATGAAGATTATACAATTAAATATTCAAAACATACTTATACTTGTAAAAAAGAAGGCCAGCATTTACAAGTGAAATGTAATCAAAAACGTGAACTTGACAAATTTACTGTGTGAAACCGATTAAGTGATATACTGTCGGCCATCTTGTTTGCAGACATTTTCGTGATGTCTGCTGTTGGAGTAATCAAGCTTAGTATTAATCAAATGATGATTTGGATGTGAATTTAAGTGTGATAAACATATTTCTGGGTGTGAGAAATTCATGTAAACTAAGATTCTAGAAGCTTTTGTGAGTATTTAACAATGGGCAAGGTTGAAATAGATGACATTTGTTACCACCTGACCGGCGATCACACTTGACATACAACATGAACAATTTAATACAGATATCATAGTAAGTCGTTATCTATACATTTATTACATTCAGTGTTCAAATTCATTCTTTCAGCAGTTTATCTTTATATATATATATATATACAATTTTTGTATCAGTTCGAGCTTAAATCAATGTGATCACCTGTATGTACCCTAGATTAGTTCGAACAATCTTATTTCTTGAATAATAAGGATTTTTCCAGAGGAAAATTAGCTGAATATACTCACTGTCATTGAGCAGATCTCTACGATATTTATATGTCAACACCACCGTGATTAAATCCCATACCGTCATTACGGTCAGCAAAAAGTAGCTCCAGTTTGTTAGGTATATCAGCCACAATGCAGACTTGTATTTATTGCTTTCTTGTGTCCATATGGCATCTAAAATTATCATCGTTACATGGTAGATAGTCCATGCAATCACCCATATAATACATAGCACATTGCGTCCTCACTAGAATAAAAGCAATAATATTTATATAAATCTACTGTTGATATATTCTCCACTTTCTGGCAGGAAAAACTAATCCCACTCTATTGACAATATATCAAATTTGATTAAACAAGTACATGTTCCATTTTGCTATCCAGTCCCCCCCCCTTTTGATGCGAACTTTTCTTTTAGATGAAGCTTTTTCTTGAATTTTCATCCATTAAAAAGCCTATCAACGTTTTGTCCCTTTTTAACATATAACCCAAAAGTTAAAAAATTAGAACGTCATTTGTAAGCAGTATCTATTAATCAAAAACTGTTTCTAAGTAATCTTTCTTCAGCACACTTTTAATTGCGCCTTGCATCACATGCTCATAGCCTTGTAAAGGAAAATTTTACCGACTAAAGTCTAACATAATAAAAAGTGTAGTGATTTGAATAGTCTTAAAGAGATTGCAGTCGATAACTTGTTGTCTTCAGCTATGATTTCCTTGAATAAACTGCTAATATAATCCAGAGACTCCTGGAATACATATATACTGTGTGGGGTAAATCACACAGTTCACAAATGAATAAGTGCCTCTCATTGAGTTAACGTGAGCATCCGTCTACGATATATACAATGTATTGTTTGGTGTTTAAACATACTGTATAGACACATTAGGATACAATGGGATTGGGCACAAGTTCTAACAATTTAAATTAGCCCTCTCCTTACATGATACAACATATTCAACATGACAACACAATAATTTTATTTCAAATGATGAGAAAGAGAGGTCGTGGTGGTGGTGGTACGCGTCACTTGAAAGCTTTTTCTTTGGCAGAATCGGTGAGCAGAACAAGTTTTTTTTATACTTTCAAAGCTTTGATAGGGGCGCCATTTTAGTTCTTGCAGTGATTCTTGCCGTGGGCGCCATTTTTGTCGTGGGCGCTTTATATCTTCACTACGCCTCTGTGCACACATGATGTAAAATTTTCCTATTTTCGTTTGCATCACCCTTTACCCAAAACAGAAAATCTAAAGTTAATAGTTGCATATGACATTGCAAGTAAATAGCTCATCAAAACAGTTCATTGTTAACTGTACCTTGGGACAGAACATGATAAATGCACGGTAGTTTAGATCCCACCGCATGAATAAAAATTGGTATCAACAAGTTGAAAACGGTAAAGATCAACTTTTATTGAACTTACATGATGTTGCAATTTGGTATGGATAATATCCAGGGTTGGATTAATTAAATACGGCATATTGATAGATTCATTGTTAGGACAATCTCTTTTTAAAGCACTGATAAACCTACTACACTACCTATCATATTTGAGATTATTCCACTGGAATGCTGCTGAGGGTATAAAAGATGGTTTGGCAAACTATAGTCTAAACTTGCAAGTGACCATGTTATTTGTACGTCGAAGGTTATAATTTGTTTGTTTGGACACGGGGAGGGGGAGTATAATTCAATACAATAAGATAATCTGGAGTTGAATTCTTAATGCTATTAAGTGTTAATAACGTCGGCCTTTTTCTTCTGGACTGAAGACTTTCCCACCCTCTTCCAAAACAGAAAGAAGTCCTAGAAATAGAAGCCTTGTAATTATTCTTGCCACTTCAGGTTGTAGTGTTTTCGTTTTAATCTTTCTCTGAATCGATCAACTAGTATCCGTCCCAGACTACACTGGCATATTCCAAGCTATGCCTGATATAAGTTGTATACAGTTTTGAAAGAATTTGCTTGCTAAAATTGTATTTTAGTTTTTGTCGATTAGCTTTCCGAGATCACGTCGTTTTTAAAATACTATAAATGTGACATGTCTATTTGATATTTGATGAAAGTAATAATCATAGATGGCAATGAGGATCTAAATATATAAGTTCGATTTATCAAAAGCATGTTCAGGATTTTTTGTTTTAAGTTTTTTCGTTAAAAACGTAGCCACTGTATTTTTCAGTGATTAAATTTTAAAAGCAATTGCTTTGGACCAATTATACTGTTTTATTAAATCAATATTTAGGACAAGCATTATCTAAATATAATATGGGAATGAATAATATGGAAATGATCATCTGTAAAAACACAGCGAGGGTGCTCATATCATCGGGAAAAAACGTTTATATAATTTGAAAAAAAAGTGGCCAAAGCATGAATCCTTGTAACTCACCAACATTTATAATCATTTTCAGTGAATACGTATCTTGCAAAACGACCGTTTGTTTTCTTTTACTTAAATAACTTTCAAACCATCCGATCACTTGAAACAGTTTATTCGTTCAGTTTAAATGATAAGCCCCGATGCCAGATCCGATTAAAAGCTTTTGCTAGATCATAAATTACAGTACAACAAATTTGTGATTGTTCTAGTGAATAGCAAATACTATGACACATTTCAATAAGTTGAAAAACAATCGAATGGCCAGGAAAGAATCCTGATTGATACGTATAAAACGGTTTTTATGAAAATAATTATATACTCTTTCAAAGATTTTCCCGATACATCTAAGTTGAGAGATTGGTCTATAATTGGCTATCTCGTGTGGATCAATCTTTTTAGTAATGGAAATAATGTGCGCAAGTTTCAGTTTATCAAATTATAAATTTGTACAAGGTGCCTGCTCAATCGCTGAGCACTGTTCTTCGGTCTTAAGAGTATGTATATAAAGCAATTGAGTTATAAAATACTCATTACCAATGTATAACATACTCATCACTAATGTATAACATACTCATTGCTAATGTATAACATACTCATTACTAATGTATAACATACTCATCACTAATGTATAATATACTCATCACTAATGTATAACATACTCATCACTAATGCATAACATACTCATCGCTAATGCATAACATACTCATCACTAATGTATAACATACTCATCACTAATGTATAACATACTCATCACTAATGCATAACATACTCATCACTAATGCATAACATACTCATCACTAATGTACAACATACTCATCACTAATGTATAACATACTCATCACTAATGTATAACATACTCATCACTATTATGTAACATACTCTCATCAATATTGTGTAACATACTCATCACTAATTCACTAATGTAAAAAATACTCATCACTAATGTATAACATACTCATCACTAATGCATGACATACTCATCACTACTATATAAAATACTCATCACTAATGCATAAAATACTCATCACTAATGTATAACATATTCATCACTAATTTATAACATACTCATAATTAATGTATAACATATTCATCACTAATGCATAAAATATTCATCACTAATGTATAACGTACTCATCACTAATATATAACATACTGATCACTAATGTATAACATACTCATCAATAATGCATAACACACTCATCAATAATGTATAACATACTCATCACTAACGCTTTCTTTTCGTCTGTTCATTCTTTCACTGCTCATATTTCGATTTTTTTCTTGTGGTTGTATATATGAGCTTCGCTCTAGTTTTATTTGTATCAGAAAATAAACGTAAAATGTCCGTTTCTCAATATTGACTGTGTTAAATATTTAATTTTATGAATTCGAAGATCTCAGTTCATATAGGTAACAAATAATATTTCTAAAAGTTGTTTAACTTTTTGCTAAGCTGATTTATATTCAGATAATTATGTGTTGTCTAGATATTATTAAAGCAAAAACGCTTAATTACCTTAGACATAATAACATAATTATCGACTTTCGATACAAGAATTTCCCTAAGCGATATAGATCGATGGATGTTTTAGTTATATAGTTAGATAGTGACTGTATACAAAATTTATACGAGCAATTTTTGCAATTCGTATCAGACCATGCTCTTGTACCGATGATTAATCTGAATTTGGCACTGATTCCATACAGTTCGCATACCGTCACTAATAAACTGTAAGAAATTTCTTTGCATATGACTGAAATGATAACGAAAAAAAGAAACAAACAATGAACTTATCTATTTAAGGGGATTCGTCAATAACTTAAATGCCAGTATGTTGTTTCTTTGCAAGAAGATATTTACGCAGGACATTATCAGAAGTACGATTACATGGTTTGATATTATTGCCGGAGTTGATTTTCCTCTTTTCCTCAGCAACTTCTGTCACTGTAAGGTATCTGATGCGTTCGTTTACCATTGCAAAAAATGAAAAGAAGACGAGTAAATTTTATTGAACTATAATACACGAATGGTGTTCGTTCGCTTTATACCAACCGATGTAGACTATTTACGCGATTAATACTGATTCCACGCGACCTGACGCATTCAATGCTATCCAAAGAAAGCTATACAAGATTTTATTGGGTTGTTAAATTTTATATCAGCGTCATTAAAAGGTTAGTTTTCTTTTCAGTACACACCGTTCGTGTCTGTTGTAGGTATCTCGTTGCGCACTTTATGTTCCTTCATATGAGTTCTTACTTTCGGCCATAGCTGGGAAAGGATACGTTTGAGGTTTGTAAACAGTGAATACTATTGGTTTTTTTATGCCAAGAAGTCAATTGCTGAATATTCTGATAGATACAGTCTTGATATTCACTGTGAATAATATCATAATTTTGTAACTGCCCTTCAGTAGACATGGATATCATTATAGCCATAAAATTAGATGTAATTCTAAGACGCTTACATCGTTGAGCGGTAAATATGCCGCCGCTCGTTAAAGACTACTCTAGTTCAAATCCATAATATATTATTTTATTTTGAATTTGGAAAAAAGAATTATGTTAATGTTGATATTTTCTGTAGGAATAATCACAAAACTCAACAGACGATAAACAGTTGACCACTGACATCGCGCGGGATCCAGCCTATCAATCGGTTATACGGTACGTCTTCTTAACCAACACATTTAAGCACAAAAAACCAACAAATTTCATTGCAACGATTGAATAGCGGATATAATTTTCGTGGGTAAAAATAATGAGCATATATCCATTCGACAAAATATATTATGTTAACTGGTTTAAAGCAAATATCTTCTATTAACAGACATATATGTGTATATTCTAAATTGCACCAAATCAAGCATTTTGCTAGACGATTTAAAACGAGCAACTGAGAACTTTTCTGTGTGCATAATTTGGACCATGTTTGCTTAAAATCTTTAGTGCAAGTTTTCCAAATTATTGGTGTTTATGAAATTTAAGGAAGAAATCACCAAATCTTTTAAAACTATTTTGTTCAGCTGTTATTTTACATCGGTCTACTGTTTGTTAACAAAGAATTTAATTTTTTGGTCTTATCCAATTACTGGATGAGTAAAAAAAAATTCTAAAAATTTGGATAAAATTAAAAAGGATGATACATATAAAATATGGATAGAGAAGTTTCACATTTTAATATAAAGACTTCATTTGAATTTTACAATTGAATATTGATGGCTATTGCTGTTATTATTATTATTATTATTATTATTTTTATTATTATTATTATTAGTAGTAGTAGTAGTAGTAGTAGTAGTAGTAGTAGTAGTAGTAGTAGTAGTGGCAGTAGTAGTATTATTAGTAGCAGTAGTAGTATTAGTAGTAGTAGTAGTAGTAGTAGTAGTAGTAGTAGTAGTAGTAGTAGTAGTAGTAGTAGTAGTAGTAGTAGTAGCAGTAGTACCAATAGTAGCAGCACATTCTTATATTTGTTTCATTATTATCATTAATATTATTTGTTGCAGTAGTAGTGGTAAGATTGATACGTAGATAATAATGTTCTTATTATTATTTATCTCCAGGCTTTCGTAAAAGAACTATATCCTATATTTAATTTTATTGTAGACTTAGTCCTTAAATGCAGTTTTTTTAATTTAATAAAATATTGCCCGACTGTCCTTGCAGTATTTACAAACACTAAACTCTCCAACAAAAGTAATGTCTTCCTGCTCCTATGCCCCGATGATATTATGTGCACTACATATATACATTTCCATAAAGCATATGACAGATGTTCTGTTACCAAGTTTACAAATTAAGTAATAATACATTGTTCCTATTTTCGATTTCTTTAAATCTTACTTAATATCTCTCTCAGTGGGTTTAGAAAGACACTTTATTGGTTTTATAAATTTATCAGTCATCAAAAGCCATGGATTAAACTTACTAGCGATCTCATCATATGCCTCTTGTCATGTTTAGGATCGTCTTGCGAGACGTGTGATTTAGGTTTACGAAAATGAATGATGGGTCGTTCGCAAGTCTTAGGACTCGGTTCTTGGCAGTAATTGTTCATATTTAGTGCACAATGTTCATCTGTTGATATTCCATCGACAAGAAGATTATTTTAATTAGATTCTTTTACGCATGTGAATCTCTGCATCCAACATAACTATCAAGTGACTTTGAAATATATATCCGAACGAGAACCGGGTAAACTGGTGATCTAAATCTTTAACTGAATAGCTTATAAGTTACACCAAGTCTACATGAAGCCTCGTTCTGGAGAATCGTAAGATAGTCCAGTTGAACGAGGGTGTCTCTTACTGCTAAAAGCAGATATTTCACTTAACAAAATTTTGTTACATTAATGAATTTATTGGAAGCTTTTTGAGCGTGCCATTATGCCTGGTGATGCACTTTGAGTGCAAATGATGAAGTAATTAACACACAAATTTTGTATGATAGAGTCAAATGTTTTCGTTTCGTTCGTAGAATCGAAAAAAGCAAGCAACGAGTTCACAAAAAACAAAAGTAGTGATCGTAATAATCTATTTAGTGAATGTGTGGTTATATGGCAAGAATATTTTCCCGACAAATTTACTTGTCACGGAATTACGTATAGCAAAATGTTTATACTTGACATGGAATTATGTGTAGTAAAATCTACATATTTGATGAGGAATTGTTGTGTAGTAAAATGATTATGCATTATATATGAATGAAAATGTACCAGATTTCGTTGCTGCATAAAGCATTACCCTGAAGGTGGTTTTATTTCAGCCTTGAAATACTCATTCCGGTTTACCCATTGCTGTACGCACAATAAAACATGCAGTAAAAAACCCGATTTCGTTGAGTTCTCTGGATATAGATGTTTACCACAATCGAAATACTCAAAGTCTTATCTCAATAAAAGAGTTGTCAGGAAACCGTCCACTTTACAGAAGCAATCTTCAGATTTTTTCATGGAGTGTCGTGCAGCCTTTTGGGTTTCATGCAAACCGAATGATTGTGACGTTGGCTCTGATGACAGTACCGGTTTACTATCAGCGGGAGGGGGGGGACCCCAAGCTTCGTGATCGACGAGGGACCGTTCTACAGACTGGGATGGGTGAAATCCACAATATACATAAGTTCCATTTCGAAATAGCTTTATTTAATATTACTATATACGTTAAATCAAAATTTCTAAATTGCTATATGAGTAAAAATCAATAATACACACATCTTACTCGTGGATTAAGCATATATTATTCATATTTTGCAAACTCTATATATTGACAGTGATGAAATAATTATACACTGTTCATATTTGTGTATACATTCTATACACTGATCATCTTTGCTGATAGATCCATGTATCAGTTATATTTGTGAACAAGTTCTTTAGGTTCATACTCGTTCGATTACTCGTTGATATTACATGTTCTGATTAATTACACTTATGAAAGATATAACATCCTTAAGTCAGCCATTTAACTAAGGAAATCATTATGTTAAATACATTGTTTGGTTTCGTGAGCACCAGTATGGTATTAGATTTATTTATCGTTCAATTACATTATAAATAAACATCTCATTCACTACACTACTGTTAATGCCTTTGCTATATCCAATGAAAACCTGATTTTACCCTGTTAAACGACTCAATATTTAATGTCATTTCCAGATTGCACTGCTTCGCAAACGTTTGACTGAGTATAATCTAAACCAAATTCATAAAAAAGTTTCTGTAAATAAATTTTGAAATTATCGTGGTATCTGCCTTTTGAACGTCATGGGCATATTGTTTACTATTATTTGAAATAACACTTGTTCATTAGTCGGAAGTTCATCAGGTATTTGTAGAATCTGAAACTAGATTTAGGGATTATGTATATTTAGTTGGTATTGTTTGTTACATTTTTCACCATGATTGTATGTTAAGTATGATTGTATTTTGGACTTGACCTTGTCCAAAATCAAGTTCATTTATTTCGTAAAAAATATAATAGATAGTTAATATTTCTCTGTCAATGTTTGTTAAATATTAAGATTATTATCAGTGCAGGTAAAACTATTTATTTGAGTGTGTCTAGGTTTTGGAATCCCCCCCATCAAAAATCTGGTCTGCCTAAAGTTTCCCAAGATCTTTAATATAATTTTAGTAATAGACCTTATTTTGTTGACAACTTAAAATTTTCTAGAAAACAACTTTTAACTTTTAATCTTTAACATGTGAAATGAAACATTCCTTCTTTAACATCTTGTAAAGAATCATTCTTAATGTTAGATTCAGTTTTCAATTTAGGTTATTTATTCAAATTATTATTCACTGGAAATAAGTACTCATCAATAATATCCTTGGACTGAAACATTAATTTGGAATCGTAGTGATTCAGACGAGAACAATTTGCATATTAGCATATTCGAGAATACAGACAAGTCAGCACATTCAATATTAGAATATATGTTGAATACCAATGGAATTAAGCTGCAACATTATAAGTTTGGACATGTGATAATTCTTTTGTGACTATTTGGAATTTAATTCGCATTATTGTTATTTCTTTTTAGTTTTTCTATTTGTATTCTAAGGAATGATGATGATGATGATGATGATGATGACGATGATGATGATTCTAGCGAAAATAGGTTATTTGTTGATTGTTTAGCAGGAGATGAAAAGAACTGGCTGATTTTGTTGAGCGCAGACACAACCTTCACAGCATGTGGTATGGAAATAAGCGACAACCCCCCCCCCCATGGCATCAATGCAGAAATAAAGGTCAGCGGACAGAAGGTGGAAAGAATCACAAGCTTCAAGTACTTGGGATCAATTATCACAGATAAAGGCCCCAAACTATAACTAGTTTACAGGATTACTCACTCATTAGGATAATTAACAATGTTGAGGTCAATATAGAGAGATATTTGGTTCCGAAATAAAGATGATGCTCTCGATTGTCGTATCCATCTTTTTGTATGCTTGTGAAACAAGGACGCTAACATCAGATCTACAAAGAAGGATTCAAACCTTCGAAATGAGATGCTACAGCAAGATCTTGGGTATCTCATATACTGACCATGTAACCATTGGATCATATAAGACCTTTTGACCATTGTAAAAACAAAAGTGCAAACTGAAGTGGTACGGTCATGTCTCAAGATCATCTGGACTGGCAAAAACAATCTTGCCAGGCTCAGCGCAAGGTTGCAGAAGAAGAGGCAAACAGAAAAAGAGGTGGGATGACATCATTAAGGAGTAGAATGGCATAGGATTTGGAGATTCCCAAAGGACAGTAGAGAACACGAAAAGATGGAGAGAATTGGTTGTAAAGTCAGCTATGGCGACACAACGACCACTTAGGTTAAGGGATTGATGATGATGATGATGATGATGATGATGATGATGATGATGATGATGATGATGATGATGATGATGATGATGATGATGATGATGATGATTCTGGCGAAAATAAATTATGTTTTTGAATTTGACAAATCTGTTTGGTTTTCGCTCTTTTCGGTTGCTTAGTTTAAGACCACATAGCTTAAAAACAGCAAAATACGTCAACAATTGACACCTTTCTTGTACATCATTGATTGATAAATCAATGCTTGTATATAAATTCAGATAAAAGCAAAATAGTACTTTTGATAATTTGATAATACTTTAGATGTTTGTCTCCTCGTTGTTTCTTTTGATGTTTTCTGGCACATCAACATAAGTAAATTATTTAGTGCCACTTCTACTGGAGTAAAGTGCCTTGCTCAAAGAAACACCACGGGCCGACCGGGGGTGATGTCATAATAAGATTCCAAACCTTATCTTTTTGGTCGCAGGTCAGATATACTAACACTAGATAATCCATGCGCTTCTCTTACTTCCCTTGTTTCAAATCTTATATTGGTAGGTGTTATTAAACATGCCCGATAAAGGGCGATGATAGGTACTCTAAATCCATGCCACTGTTGCCGGTGGTGCTGACATGATTTATTTTGATGGCTTTAAAGTATGCTGAATACGCATTATCATATGATTCACTATTGATAGCTGATTTAACGATAACATTGTACATGCATATGATCTATAAGTGCGTTGAAGTGAAAACTAAACGATATAGCACACTGACGTGCCTCAGTGCATATAGTTGACAGGAATGGAAGCGCTGGCTGTGATAATATTAATAGAAGAGCTCATATCTAGAAAAAGGGATGTCCTGGGTTTGATACAGGTCAGCACATGTGCTATGTTACGTTTTATACCTTCAGTCGCACAAGGATGTGTGTAGCTAGGTGGATATTGAACGCTGAGTCAGAAGAACGTGTCTTAGCAAAATAGGGAGAAAAATGTAAATGTTGGGACTCCTGGCTAGGGTACCTTAAGTACAGCGCCCGTCTAGAATTAGGGTCGTCACAGGTTCGAACCCCAAAATAACTGTTTTCTTCTTTGGTCCTTGCTCTAGACGCGCACCCAAGGACGACATGTTACTCGATACGTCATGTTCAGTCCTACTTGGTAATATTCTTTATGACAATTTGAGAACACGTTCTTGTGTCTCAGTTTTTACCAGATCCTTGTTTACGAGACTTTGGGTCGTCACAGGTTCGAACCCCAGAATAACTGTGTTTTCTTCTTTGGTCCTTGCTCTAAACTCGCACCCAAGGACAACATGTTACACGATAATACGTCGTGTTCAGTCCTACTCGGTAATATTCTCTGACAATTTGAGAACACGTCCTTGTGTCTCAGTGTTTGCCAGATCCTTGTTTACGAGATTTTGATGCAGACAAATCTTGTAACGACCATATCCAATCAAGATTACTATATATATATATATATATATATATATATATATATATATATATATATATATATATATATATATATATATATATATATATATATATAATATATAATATATATATATATAGATAGATAGATAGATAGATAGATAGATAGATAGATAGATAGACAGATAGATAGATAGATAAAGAATACAAATCATATGGCGAATAACAATCAAGCGAACTTTGGGCGACAGCCGTAGTCAGAATATATGATTAGAGTCAGCCAAAGGGTAGACATTATTCTCAAAGATTTGTTTTATCAAAATGTATTAGTCAGTTTTTGGCAACAGCATGTATTATATATACAACTCTTCTGGATGTAGTGTATTTAAATACTGTATGTCTATGAACGTGAAAAAATATTCACTCACATACAACGAACAAATAGACTTATCCTGTGAAAGCTGCATTGACTATTTTTAGACAATATATTTCAAGCATAGAAAAAACATTTACCAAACATACTTTAGACACAGCCAAACAGCCAATGCAGACAATCTTGCATTTTCTTCCAAAAGAAAACAAAAAAGTGTTCTCATATGAAAATTATGAGGCAATATCATATTTCCCTTTGAGAGCGGACAAACGCATGATGTCCCTCAATTACAACATACATTTCAGAATGGTGCTTCAATGTTAAATTTCCGTTTGGCTTAGTGATATTTCGATCCTTTTTAACACGACTCCAGTTTGGCTCTATTTTGCAGTAGAACCCTACTATTACGGCATGCTATTAATAACGAAATAAACAGTGTTTGTCTAGGCAATATTTGTAAATTTCGTTTAAAAGTAACATTCGGCGTGGACCTCTTCGGAATCAAATTATCTAAAATATTTCAATATTAGAAATATAAGCAACAACAAATATACATAAATCACGATAGCAGTTATTAAATATAATAAGTGAATTTTCTTTTTCTATATACGTATCTCTAGTTACTGTACATGTGTTCGCAATATTGAATATCTCTGGATTTTTAACACGTACAAAGAGCAATTTTGGTATTCCTAAAGGTTTAGAATTTATCAACTTACCTGCAGTTTGACAGAGATCGGGTCTGTTGTGTGAAAATCCTAAATTCCTCCGTTTTAACTCGGCCTTGAAAACTTCCATACACATCATTAAAGTTGTTTGACCTTATTTGCATGAAAGACTAAACGTAAACTCTAATGACTCATCAATTGGTATAAAATTTGTTATCACTGTAACAGCAGAACGTTTTTCTTCATTTGTCGTTTCAGATTTTGTCCTCGTAGCTTACTGAGATACAATCTGATAAGGACGAGATTAAGGGTACTGTAAATATTTGATAGTGTTGCCCATGTGCTGCTGTGACTTATGGTTTGGTGACTTTAACCTACTTTTATTCTTATCACATCTCCGACATCGAAATCTGGTTTCTTCCTTTATGCAACGATTATACTGTATATGATATAACACAGTGCTATGAGGAGAGGTAAGTAGGAGCGCAAAGCGGAGTGTTTACTTTATGATGAGTAGGACTATGCGTGAATATTAACCATATATGCATTTATTTATGTATGTTCATTAGTTAATATGTTGTCACCTTTAAGTGCCGTGTTCTATATCTTTTGCCCGTGTGGCTGCGTAGTCCAAAGCGCACGCCTTTACGGATCATTGTCATCTTACTTCTGTCTGCGTGGTTCGCGTTTCGGGTTCGGCCGACAATAAAACTATATGTGACTGGTAACTTATGTAAGAGATATGGTTTCTATCAGGCTAAAAAAATGTTTAGCCTCTTGGAAACATCTGAGTACCTGTATATTTTCTTGACAAATTGACCATCTAACTTTCGTCTGTATGACAGTGTATGACGCGAATGCTGAAGTAGGATGAAAGGTAGATTTATTTCATCAAATTGGTACCGCTACACGTTTAGTATTTAAATACACATTAATATAAGATATAGACTGGTACTTCGTATTTTTTTTTTTACAAAGGAGACGGGGCCCCGAGTGGCCACGTGGTCTAAGGCGCTGTCCGTTACGGATCACTGCCATCTCACCTCTGTCTGCGTAGGTTCGAGTCCAGGATTCGGCGAATGTGGATATGTGAGAAAGCTTGCCAGTAGCTTCTCGTGGGTCGGTGGTTCTTTCCGGTGATTTCCCGGTTTCTTCCTCCACCATTAATACTGGCCGCCATGAATAGCCTATCGTGTGCTGAAAAATGGCGTTAAGCCCCACAACAACAACAACTACAAAGGAGACATAGTAGACTGGTTAACTGTACAGTTCTGAATTTATAATAGAGCAGATTATTGAAATAAGTGTCGGTTTGGCTTTAGGCATAACAGTGTAATGAATAAACGGGATGAGGGTGGAATGGTGGGGTGAGGGAACATTGTATTCAGATATAAATTAATAGAGATAGTTATGATTAATGCATTATGTAGGAGTTGTAGTTTTGCCTGGCTTAAAGTAAAGTTGAGTCTCTTGGCAATATTTGAGATTATCTTAATTTATATTTTATGTTTTTCTTGATTGTTTAAAATGCGATACACGTGATTGAAAATGCATCATTTGTGACTGGATCATTCTTGTCCCTGTTTAGTTCCAGAAGAGTTATTTCTCTTAAATGCAACCGAGAAAATCAGAAAACCCAGCAAGAACCTCAAACCTACGGGAAGTTACTGGCAGCTTTCTCACATACCCCCATTTGCCGATCCCGAGACTACAACCCACGCTGACAGATCTTTAGATGGCCGTGATCGGAACAGGCTAGTGCTTTAGACCATTTGGCCACCCGGTGCCACGGTTATATCCTTGTCAAACTGACAATCTAAATTCGTCTTTATGTCAGTGTGGGTATGATGCAGGATAAAAAGTATTTTTTCCCTAAAAGGTTAACATTGATATGAAAAAAAAAACTGGAACCGTGACACCGTAAGAATAGGTACGGCTTGGTAATATTCAGAACTTTCTATCTGATGTGCCGGTTCATAGAAGTTGAATACAATTAATTAGAAGGTCTTGTTTAATTGTTTATAAACATACAGTGATAGAAAATTCGAGTTTCGGTTTTCCGTTTTCTATTTTAGTTATTTTGTTGTTTTTATTTACTACTGTACAAATAAATGAATGCATATAGCTTGTATAATTTCAATCAGTGCTAAATGTCAAACGAACGTTCTCTAAGTTCTGATAAGAATCAAATCTCCTCAATATATATCTCAGAACAACATTAAAATATTTAGTCTATTCTCGTCTGTAAGACTTCTCCCCATGTCTACTAATCTTTATTAATTTTCTTGCAAATCTATTTAGCAGGGGTTTTATTGAAGAAATAAAATTCACGGTAAATATCTGCCCAGACAAGTGCATAGTAGCTGTACCTCTTCTGAAATCTGTGTAATAGAAGTTTTAATGGACATGTTAAAATTTGAGTTAAATACTTGTTGGTGAAGAGCCCCTAGTTTCTGTACCTTTTTGAATAAAATTTGATGTTGGCCTGATTGTAGCAACATCTTTGTGATTGTCATTACTTCATATTGTAATTAGTATTTCACAAGCAGGCTAACAGTTTTACAGTCCTTCATGTTCTTTGTGTCTCCTTTAGGTTATATATGTATCCTTTAGGTTTTATATGTCTTCAAGTCCTCTAGATTATATATGTCTTACAGTCTTTTAGGTTTTATATGTGTTACAGTCTGTTAGGATGCGTATATCTTTAAAGTATTTCAGGATGTATATGTTTTGTAGGCTTTTAGGTTAATGTCTAACAGTCCTTTAGGTTATATATCTTGCAGTATTTTAGGTCATATGTCGTACAGTCGTTTAGGTCATATCTCTGAGTCTATTGGGTTGTGTATGTCTGTTAGGTTATGTCTTACAGTCTGTTATGTTCTATGTCTTAAATTCTTTAAGGTTGCATGTTTTGAACTCTTCTGGGTTGTTTGTCTTACACTCTTTTAGGTTGCATATGCATGATTCAATAATCTCTGATATAGGTGTCTTCAATGGCATACTATTTCAACTGGCGTCCATCTGTGAAAGAGTTTATTTATTTCATAATTCATATATTATCAGTTCATTCGTTCAGCTTTCAAATTTGTTAAATACTTGCCATATAACATTTTGTGTGGTGTAGATTGACGACCCTAGATAGTAATATATGCCATCCACATTATTTTCCTTAGGTTTTACATTTTAAACAAACTGATGACCAAAATTTGCTTGCCTGATTTTAAATATTTCCTCAGTAAGGTTAGGAAAAGAGCCCTTTGATTGTTTGGCATTTTAAATTTCGAGCATTTTCACTTACTTGTCATAGACATTTCGAATGTATGAAATGTCACGAAAACGCAAACATTAATCTATGCATATAATGTTTGCTTCCTTGCTTGGTACAATTCAAATTATGTGTGTTAATTTGCAATGTTTTATTGAATCTATCAATTCACTCTGGTTTATCTCAAAACTAAGGCTTGACATTTGAAATAAAAATAGATGAAACTGGCGGTATTTCCAAGTGGTTTTTGTTTCAAATACCGCACGTTTTATTTTATGATTATATTCATATTTCATGGGCTCAGGTAAAACCATCTGGATATTTTTATTACGAGCAGAACGAACTTTAAAAAAACACAAAATTTAATACTTCAACTCATAAATATATGCATAAAAAATTATAGAATATCCAAGTATTTTAGAGTACTCATTTTATATAAGAGGTATCGGCAAAATATCTAAATAAAAGTTTGTTCACTTGAAATATTAACAAATGGAGAAGTCCTCCAAATTTAAAAAATGGTTTGTAAAATAGCTGTATTGAATCTTTCTCCCCCCCCTCTCTCTCTCTCTCTCTCTCTCTCTCTCTCTCTCTCTCTCTCTCTCTCTCTCTCTCTCTCTCTCTCTCTCTCTTTAATTATTTGTACCAAATAACGTATTTTAAACGTGCATTGCTAAAGAATTGTCTGCTCTTCGATTTCTTTCATAGTATGCCCACCATTATTCTTAGCTTCGTTTGTCTTCATCTTACAGCATTTCCCACCGATCAATTGTCGCAACTTAGATAGGAAAAAACAAAATGTGTGGATTATTGGTACTGCCACAAAAACAACTCCTACTGCTATCCCAGACGTTCTTCCGGGTGAGTTCCAGTCTAATGGCGTATATATCACACTACCGCCTGCAGTCTGGTAGATGGCAGTAAAAATTATGTAAATAACGGCGAAAACCACTGGTTGGTAGACATGGTAAAGACGAATGGGCTTGGCTGTAATAAATATACCAAAGACCACGAATACGGAGTTGATCACGTGCTTGTTGATACTAGAATGGTCAGTCTCTGAAATAGAAAACGATCTATATGAAAGTTTATTTCAGAACTTCGAGACTTTTACCTTATTGAATGTTTTGTTTTGCGTTAAATATGCATACAATAATATCACTGCAATGAAAAGACTAAAGTAAAATGCAGCAATTGTACATTGATTAGATAGGGATCATTTCAAACAAAAACAAGTAAGTGAAATCGTAGACTGTTATAGAAAAGTCAAAAGAAAATGTAGACCGAATGACTGCACCCCTAAACCAGAATAGCAGCATAAACTCTATACTATTCAAAAATATACGTTAAATTATTTTTACAAAAATTTTCAAACTAAGAAGAAACATTTTTATAAAATAACTATCATTGAATTTATTTTCTGCCTTCCAAGTTCTTTATTCTAAGGCTCTTTCGATGCTACTTCAAACCAAACTAGTCTGTGAGTAAAATTACTATTCAAAAACATTTTTGTCATAATTTTCAGATAAAGTTAAAGTGTAGACAGGTAATACTGCTTAGCAATTGCAGTTAAAAAATGCAGTAATCATCCCTCAAGCAAAAATAACTCAGATCAGTTTCATCTAACATGGACTCGTTTTGAATCACAATTTGTATGTAAAATACAGTTGGTGATGACCTCTGAGATGAATACATCAAAAAGAACCATGCATTTGTATGGAAATAGACTTATTAGTGAACCTTAAATCTCAAACGACAAAGATTACGCTTATTGGTAATCTAGCGGACAAAAATAATTACAGACCTATAGCTCTTACGACTATTATCTCAAAACTATTCGAATGCATCATACTACAAAGATGTGAAGTCATAATCTCCGATAATCAGTTTGGATTTAAAAAGCAGCATTCTACAGATTTTTTGCCTTTAAGGAAATCGTTAGCTATTATGTGGAACATGGCAGCCCAATATTGGCATGCTTTTTAGATGCGAGTAAGGCTTTTGATAGGGTCAACCATTGGACACTCTTTAAAAAGTTGCTGGAAATTAAAATTCCTGTATACATTGTTCATACTTTAGTCAACTGGTATAGCAAACAGTTGTTTTACATGCGATGAGGAAGTGTAATATCCAGCGCTTTCCATGTAACCAATGGGGTGAGGCAGGGAGGTATTCTTTCCCCTATTTATTTAATATTTACATTGACGAGTTGAATCGTTAATTGGGCCATTGTAACGAAGGGTTACGTCTGCCACCAAATAGGTTGTTTCTAAACAATTTTAGCTTTGCTGATGATATGTCACTGATAAGTCCATCTCTCACAGGTTTAAGAAAATTATTGAAGGTATATGAACAATATGCATTAGAGAATGATATCATGTATAATACACAAAAATCAGTATGCATGGTCTTTCAGACAACTGCTTTTAAATTATCATCACCTCCCTCACACAAAATATCTTGTATGGCGCTGAAAAAATCGAAGTTAACTAGATTAATAAACCTTGACAAAACTTTGTTGTGAAAACCAAGATCAAGAAAGATAGGGATTCCGGGGAAATAACTCCTGAAAATGATGTGGCGTAACACTATAAATAGGAAACAACTCCTGTAAATAACGTAATGCAGCGCTGAAAATCAAAGTTGTTCAAGGTCACATTAATGTAAAATTGCATACTAAATTGATTCAAATCTAATGACCAAGTTACATCTGCGGGACAGAAAATAAAGGTCCACGAGCCCTTTTGTGAGGTCTTTTGAGGTCTCTTCCACAAAATGTTGCCTAACAAATTTGTTTAAGTCCAACTATTTCCAGTAAAGTTATCTTGCAGAAACCAAATTGTTTACTGAGAGCCAATCTACACTTAAAACTGAAGAACAGTACTATTACCACTGAGCTTTGATAGGCTAACTCAAACGGTGTTATATTTTTAAACAGCATAAAAAGATCGTTTTTCCTCCCAGAAGTTGTCATTCTCAACGCCTGTGGACGAGTTTGATTTAAAAAATAATACTAAGAAGAATAAAGTTGAACTGGACTGTTCCTAAATAGTTTGTATGAGTGTATATGATTATTGGATACAGAACCAGGTTATGATTCTTTTAATGTCTTCCTATTTAGGTTCAGTATGCCGAATTATTTAAACATCTTTACAAGCCAGAAATCTTTTGCACATGACATGTTTCAAAATGTTACACACTTTCATACAAAAAGCACTTGGCCTTTAGTTTCTGTCCCTGACAAAATACTTACCACTCTTTATATATTGTGATTGTAAATAGATTATATGCTACTGGTTCTTTTAACGGGAAAATTAATAAAGATAGGTTCCTAAATTAGATTTGTTTGACAAATCAAGGCTCTTTCGGTTGCAAAAGTTGAGCATTTAAGTGGAGTCACACCATCTACCTTTTGTGATTAAAATTCTTTTTTTTTGTAAATGGTTCAGAAAAGAAAACATTTACTACTGTGTTTACATAACTAGTATCTAACTATCCTGACGGCTTTCGTCTAAAATGAGTCTTTTGCAAGGCACATACATAACAGAAACAAGACATACACCCCACTCACCCCGAAAAACCGTTGAGGTTACAAAACTTTACTTTAATATTTTTACAGGAATAAAAGCTTGATTTTTTTATGTTTCAACTGTTTTTTAATGCTTGATGCCGATGCCGAAAAATATTTATTACTTACCAAGAAATCGATGAACCATATCGCATTTTGTTTAAATTTATGTGTCAGCAAATTATATCACGGATATTTCATTGTTATAGTAGTAATTAAAGGATTTTATGTTACTAATAAGCAAATTTAGGAAATCATTTTTTTTTACAAATGTGTCGGCTAAAAACATGATTTTATTTGTGCGTGGCTGTTTTTTTTGTCTTTCTCAAGTCTTCTTGGTTAAAACCGATAGGTTTCAATATTCTAAGGCGGCGTATCCAGTAGGATTCTTTTTCTTTTCTGATTTCTGAGCTCCATTTGGGGATGTGAGCAATTGCGATAAGCCTTATATCACTGAAAACGTGGCCACATGAGCAGACGTGTGCAGCGACTGGACTTCTATACATTTTTTTTGTCATCCAATCAGATCTCTGAAGATTCATCCTTTGTGTAGTTTTTCAGTTTCTCCGACATACTGAATGCTGCAGATCTTACATGTGATGATATAAATTATATTCTCTATTTTGTTTTGTTGGAACCATGTATGTTCAGTTTTTGGCTAGTTGTTGTGCAAGAATATGTGTTGGTATCTATTTACCTCATTACAGTAAACTAGTTTAAACATAAAATGTTTTAATCTTTTATTCCTGAAGTAACAATAATATTAAGTATTGCAACATCAACGGTTTTTGTTGTTGTTGTCTTATATCTATTTTGCATTTGCCTTTGAAAAAAAGACATATTTAGAGTCTAAAGAACCCAGGCTAGTTCGATACTAATTTTGCACCATTTGCTGTCAGTTTATTGCATTTATCTTAATCAGTCTCTGAAACACGTGACCTCTTGTTGTATCCAGAGAACTTGAAAGAACTTATACGCCATATGATATGTATATATATATGTTATAAAGAAACAGACAGACACAGAGAAACCGCGATAAATAAAGATCGATTTTGTGCCAAAACCGACTGCTGCTTATAACTCACTTGGAGGTAATAAAGTCCAATACATCAGTGTAACAAATATGGCTACTGTGTTGATGATATTGTAAAGAATCCACAAAACTTTTAAATACCAGGGTGTCTCTCTGCACTCCCCTGCAGGAAAAAGAAAGTAATACAACATGACTAATTATCATATGTAAAGTATGTTACATCCCAAATAAGTTAATCACTTAATAATTGAAATTTAATAGATACTTAATTTAATTTGATAGATCACTCTTGTCTAAGTCGAAGACATGTCTGATGTCTTAGGTGCAATAAATATGACTTATAGCGCTGAAGACGGTGACGAATAAAACGATGGCTCGGGCTTGAATTCGCAAAAGTCAACTTTAAAATCTTAAATTTATGTCGGCATGACGCGAAAGATTGCAATTGCAAATTCAATAATAAATTGGAGTTTTATTTCTTGCCTTCTTTTTGGCTTCTCAGTCTTTATTTTTAATTTTGTCTGATCCGAAGTGAAATGTATATGTTTTCTCAAAGATATTATAAATTTTTGAGGGTATGTTGCTTTATTCGTCTTTGTCATTCAGCTACTATGTAGTTTGCATTCTATTTCAGGTGTTTCCGACTGACACATTTGCAATATTTTCGTTCATTTACAAACAGATACATTTTGAGTATATAGGTCTCTTAACTAAAGGACTGTTCAGTATGGATGCTTTCATTGCACCCCATCTAGACTGCCGTAACTGAATTTAGTATAATGTCTATAAAAACTAGTTTTGAAAACAGATGCTTCCAGCAACAAGTCTGTTCATACAAAAATGGCGAAGGTATATTTATTAACCAAACTAAGCATGTTCGTGTGACGAGCAAAATACTTAATAAAGGTGACATAAAATTCCATCAATAAATTTACGTGCAGTTACCCATTAACAGCTTTGAAAATATTACGGTTACAAACTTGTGAGGTGTATTATATCCGGTTGAAAGCAAAAATACGCAAAATATTAACTACTATTGCGTGAACATAGTGAATGCTCAATATTTTTATCTTCAGATGTCAAACACACAGACAAAACGACACACAGAGACAGACACACACACAAACACACAAACATATATATATATATATATATATATATATATATATATATATATATATATATATATATATATATATATATATATATATATATAGACTAGTTCCGCAACTAGTCTATACAAGCTGGTTGTATTTATAGTTTTAACACATGTGGAGACAGCCATGTAGAGATTTACAAACACAACGTTTATGTGTTTATGTTTGTCATATATATGTTTTGTATTTGCCTTTGAAAAAGACTCATTATGAGTCGAAAGCGCTTAGGCTAGTTAGTTGCTAGTTTCGTACTGTTCGTCGTCAGTTTATTGCATCTATTTTAATCAATCCCTGACACACGTGTTCCCTTGGTGGATCCAGTACGCTTAAAAGGGTTATTATTCGCCATATGATTTGTATTCTTTATATATATATATATATATATATATATATATATATATATATATATATATATATATATATATATATATATATATATATATATATATGTCTGGGTGTGCGTGGGATGTTGGTTCTTTCCCCAAATTCCATCAAAACCTGCGATACTATTTGCATCAAAAGATTTCGTCACATGTTGCATTACGGTCCATGTGGGTATGTATAAAGACCTTTCAACATAGTGACTAGTCTGATCCTATCAATGATTATTTGCACATCATTTAACATTTCAATTACAGAACATTAATTTCAGTTTTTGTACAATTTCGTTTTAATATAGCATCAAGTTTCATTAGACCCTTCTCAGTAGAGAAACTTAAAATAAAGGTAAATATAAGTGAAATGTACACGAATGAGAATTTTCCACACTACCTTTCACAATATCCCTTCTTTTACCAGTTATGAATATAGCACACAATATATCCAAAACAGAGGTTATATCCAACAGAAGATAGCCCCAGTTGCTAAGTAAAGTGAGCCACTTAGCACCTTGCCAACCTCTGTATTCTAAAAGAGTAGCATCAATCACTGTCGTCACCCAGAAGTAGGGAATCCATGGCAGCAACCAGATCACATGACCTAACAGTGTTCCACACTGAAATATTGAAATGAAATCAAATTAACGATTGTTGACCCTAACCAGAGGTATTATGCTGTGTGAACGGTTTTCCTTACTATTTTGTGCGTTCCCTTCCTTTTTTGAGCTCGCCACCTCCACCCGCAAGTGAGTAACATGCGTTATGGCGTTCTCTCACTTTTCTATTTAGCACTACACCGCAGATTTTAACTCTTGACCCTAATCACGCACACACATTTCCTTTGGACATCTCAATGTTAGGAACTTAAAAGGCGTGAATGATGGACAAAAGGATGTACCGGAAGGTATGACCCCCCCCTCCAGAGTTTTGCTAACTCCTGAGATAATAGGACATTTCAGTGTGTGCGTAATGACAGATCATGCTTTCTAAAAGGATCAGAATAAGAGTGAGGCTAAAACATAAGAATGAGGCTAATATATCCTTTCGAAATAATTGTAGAAAGGTGTCTTTCTAAGATACACGGCATAGCTGCTGACTCAAATATCATCTAAGCAGATTAATTAGAATTTTGTCGTTTTCATCCATAAATCAGGAATATATATCCCAAGGCAGCTTAAGTTGGAACTAACTAATATACTTATGTATATGTATTGAGTAACAATCATTGACTCATTGACTTGATTATGAATTTTTACAAAGTTATTATAATTCCATTTTTATTCAGACTGCGTTATTTGGAATGTGTAGCGTTTCATACCCCTTCCCCAAACAGATAGTTAAACTCTGTAATATCTATCATTACATTATTGTAATTAAAAGTATTGTGTCACTATAATTTCGTTCTTATTTTAATTTTTCCTGTCATAGCGGCTGGTATCTTGCACTTTGTATACATATAGATGTACCGACTTTTGCCTGCACGAGAATCCACGTCATAAGCATGCACCTTATGTCGTACACATAGCTATCCGCAAGCTAAAAATAACATTTCTTGAACAACGCATTCACCTTTTGACGACTTTACTTTTCTTAATTACAAATGTTTGTACAAACGGAACTAGGAGTGGTTTGAAATTTATAAACCATGAAGGATTAAGTAACCCTCAACTAAAATATATGTATATGTGGTGTTGTAGGAGCATTTACTCAAATAAAATAATCATTATTTTTCTAACATTTTATACTATAGCTCATTCATCACTAATGACATAAGCGTCTTTAGTATAAACTGTAATTGTGCCAGGTAAATACTTTTTTAAAGACCGGAGGTGAGGTACGATTCACATAAGACCTGCGACAAACTATGGCTAAGGATAGACAAGTGACTTTATAACCGTCGGTGTCTCAAAACATCAATTTTCTTCAATCCCTGCGGAACCCCTGCGTATAGCCGCTAAATAAATCACAATGTAATCTAGCAGTTTACTATCCAATTTTGGATATTATCGAACAACTCTGAGGTCACGTCTGTATGTTCATTGGCCATACTTCAACATTTTTCTGTTTATATCAGATTTGCATTATGTGATTAAAAGTAGTTATACTCGCAATTAAGAACAAAAAATATCAAGTGCAAAGAAGAAATAATAATTTAATTACTCGAAAAGATGTGTACAACGCAGTTAATAACTTTAGCTACGATTTCCCACCTATAGAAGACGCAGGCCGGAAATGACGTACATTTGTTCCTACGAGACGAAGTACATGCTTCTTATTGTGGAAAAATAAAACAGTATAAACTATGGATAGGGAACATTTAGATGAAACTACTGAAAATTAATTTACTGTTTAGCCTATGCACTAGATCGTGTCCCTTTCAAAACTGTTCCATTATTTCAGTTTATTTTTAAAAAATTCCCGTTAATACAGCTAAAAGGGAATCAGTGCTGGCTTTTATATGTCGGCCGACTTTATAAAAAAAATTGCACATTTAAAAGAATCAGAAGGAACCAAATATGGCTTTATAAGAACTCCCCCCACCACGACTTAAAAGTTACCAAACTTTTGTAATGTTGTGCCGAATTTTCTATGGGCCAAATTAACTACAATTCAACCGCTCCGGTGGCCTAGTTGTTAGAGCGTCCGCCTCGGATGCGGGTTGTCGTGGGTTCGATCTCCTGTTGAGTCATACCAAAGACTTACAAAACTGGTACTAACAGCTGCCTCGTTTGACGCTCAGCATTAAGAGGTTAGTGTTGGGACTGGTCAGCCTGGTGTCAGGATATTATGACTGGGTGGGACATCATGCTACATATCTGCGGCATGATGCCCCAGTGCTAGACATCATTAAAACCTGCAATACTGCAGACATCGTAGAGATATGACTGAAAATAATGTTAAAAATTATAAACACTTATAAACACAATTCACCATAAATGATACAACCTTATTCGATCCTACAACTTGAATTAATGTTATTCCCTGGTAAACAGGGTATTTCGGAAAAATGCATAACCATCTTCCCCATCATCCTTTGGTTACATCCATATACAACACAGAGCTGAACAAAGGCACGATCGTAAGATATATTACGTAGACATTTACGTGGGAAATTAAACCCTTGAATGGCTAGGTTGAATATAAGGGAAAAATGTACGTCATATCTGTTTAGCATGCGGAAACTACCAATTGTTTACGGAGAATGTTGAATTTTAAAAAGCGAATTTTTAGGTCTAATTAGGGTGGCGCTCTACAGTTTCGTATTTAGCATAGGATTAAAATTTTAAAGTAAAAGAGTTTCCCCGGGTTTCCTCACTAGTTATACTGGTTATTTAAAAGAGACTTTGTATATCTTAGGTATTATGCAAAGAACCTTTAATTCCCTTTATTTTGATGTATGATTGATGGGTGTAATATGGGTTAGAGAGTACACAGCTTGGCCTTACTCCAGATGTGCACCTTTCAAAAACGTGCTAGCTCTACTTGCTCATTTTCACTTCTCGAACTTCAGAGGTAAATTGTAAAAAAGAGCCGATAACTTTTTTGTTACATTTTATGTATTTGGTAATCCAATCATTGCACTTTAAGAAGCTGGTATTATCTAGTTTGGCAAAATTAATTTTACATATTTTAATTGCTGCCAAGTATAGTGTACTTTAGACAAATTTAGGTTGATTTTTGGAGCACAAGGGAGCAGTCATTTTAGTTAGCAGTGTCCTAAGATCATTTAAAATTTCCAAAAGTACAATATCCAAAGAAATTTCATCCACATTACATGAAAGTAGTATATAGGTATGCCAAGATTCTCTCCACTGTGCATGTTTAAAATGCAAACAACTTCACCTTACGTACATCACTCTCTCAGAAGTACATAATATCTGGTGAACGCCACCATAAAGAGTATATAGATATCATTATTGTATGATTTAATTTTGATTGTATGACTGAAATATTACGTCGCAGGCATCAAAACAGTCCATTGTAATAATTGTCCTGTATTCCCCCCTTAGAACAGCATTTATTAGAGTCAGAGTCTTAAACCGATACAGCCCCTCCCTTATGATAAACAGTGAACTATTTTAAAAATGCGCATTGCATTTTGTCAACATAGCAACCAGTGTTATGCTGATAGACAGGAACATGAAACTAGCCATATTTATTCTCGAGATGTCAACAATAAATTTTACAGTTATAAAAGGGATATAACTGGTGAGGTTCAAAAAGGTCAAAGGTCAAATGGTAAAATATTAACTAATTCTTTGATATGGAAGAAAGCAAATTTGCTTTGTTATCATTTATTTTTTAATTTCATTGCAAATAAATGAAATGAAACATTTTCACTATGTATTTCTGTTACTTAATGCAACATTTTTTCAATTTAAGTTGACTTTATTCCTATATTCTAAGACGTCTAATTTCCCCATAATGAAGGTCACTACTCAACCAAACATGCCTCATAGTAAATTATGTATGCTAAAGAAAAAATAAGCATAATTAGTTTATTTTCATGAATAAAATCATTGTTAATGTACCATTTTACTCAAAACGATATACATAATAATATGAAGAAAAAAAAGAAAAATAATTGCATAAATGTTTATGTTTGTTTTTATGGTGGCGCTCTACAGTTTCGTATTTAGCATAGGGTTAAAGTTTTAAAGAAAAAAGTTTACCCGGGTTTCCTCATTAGTTATACCGGCTATTTAAAAGAGACTTTGTATATCTTAGGTATTGTTCAAAGAACCTTTAATTCCTTTTTTTGATGTATGATTGATGGGTGTAATATGATTGATGGGTGTAATATGGGTTAGAGAGTACACAGCTTGGCCTTACTCCAGATGTGCACCTTTCAAAAAAGTGCTTGCTTTTCACTTCTCGAACTTCAGAGGTAAATTGTAAAAAGGAGCCGATAACGTTTTTACATTTTATGTATTTGGTAATTCAGTCATTGAACTTTAAAAAGCTGGTATTATCTAGTTTGGCAAAATTAATTTTACATATTTTAATTGCTGCCAAGAATAGTGTACTTTAGACAAATTTAGGTTGGTTTTTTTTGGAGCACAAGGGAGCAGTCATTTTAGTTAGCAGTGTCCTAAGATCATTTAAAATTTCCAAAAGTACAATATCCAAAGAAATTTCATCCACATTACATGAAAGTAGTATATAGGCCAAGATTCTCTCCACTGTGCATGTTTAAAATGCAAACAAATTCACCTTACATACATCACTCTCTCAAAAGTATATTATCACTGGTGAGCGCCACCTAAACATTTTAATGGCGTGCATAAATAACAAATGCGTTTTTGTGACTATAATAATATCACACGTTTGTACAATATAGGTGGCCAGTGACCTTTGAGATAAGCAAATTAGTTCCAAACACGTGGCCGCATTACTATAATTTCCATGATATGTCAGTTGAATGCATCTCCTTAAAAGAATTTTAAACTAACCAAAATTGTTTCAGAAAGATGTGATAGTATGTATTTTTGCAAAGCGTAAAATTGCCGATGCTTATTGGAGCGCTTCCGTCGTCAAAGTTGCGTATGTTTTGCACGTTGTAAAGCTATTCAGTTTCAGAGGTATGTAAAACTTGCCGGTAGTCAGTAATCCCATAATTCCTAAATAGAAGTAATTGGTTTTGAAAAACACCAGAGCTTGTGAAATTTGCCCCTGCGGACTTGGTCAGATAGAGTATGTCCGATGTCCCCTCTTGCATGTCGTATAAGGCGAGTGACACAGTGGCGATCCGATTCGAAGTTTATAGATGTGTTCAGTCTATGTGTAACAGTTCTAAAGCCAATCAAATAAAACGTGAAAAGGTAGACTGACACTCCAAACAGCAACATGATCATCAGAAACATCTTTTCGGAATATTATTGTGTTTAAGTCAGTATGCATTTGTCGATGTGGTACAGGAAACATAGTAAGAATCCCTTAAAGGAAACAGGTTCACATATAGGAAACATCCAAAGGTTCCCATATTGTATCAAACAATATAAAAAAATAAATCACTTCTTTTTCATGGCACTGTCTGCAAATTACGTTTGTTGGTGTATGTATATTCAGCTTTAAATAATAGCGTTCATTGTATGTCAGCAGGAAATAAATTTGTGACAATAGGTAGGCTAGATTCTTGCAACAAATAATACGATGATAGCAAACACAAGTTCCACCAGGGACAGTGATTGGGGACATATTAACACATTAATTTAAATAAAATTTGAATAAGATCAATTTTGCGTTTTGGCATAGCAATGTGTGTGTGCGTCCAAAACATTTCAGACGGAAATCATATTTATTGTCATGTTCTCCATAAATTGTCCCTTTTCCGCTCAGAATTTTTTTAAAAAAAGGTATCAAGAAGCGTATACTTCACCAGTACAGGACATCGTGGGATCAGTCCGTTTTTATAATTATTTAAAAAAAACAACATGTAATTATATAGGGATAGCAGCATGTAGAGTGCTCAAACGGATGTCAGCCTGTCATGTTAAAGTACTTTGATTCAAGTACTGAGTGCAGTTTAAAATTGACCTATGATATACCGGAATGGAGACCTCATAAAATTATTGTTCCTTATTTGTGAAGTCAATACTTCATTATCTCAAGATCTGGTGTATATGATATAGTGTCTTAACTTCCATTTAATGATGCGATGAATGATTAAACGAAACCTATTAATTTGATACGGAAATCAGATGTATTACTTATATATATATATATATATATATATATATATATATATATATATATATATATATATATATATATATATATATATATATATATATATATATATATATATATATATATATATATATACACGCGCGCGCGAGCGGCGGCTGAGGGCCCCATTATGTTTACTTTACCAGAAGATAATTATATCACTAACTCTGGTCTAAAAATACGAGGCTAAATGAAATATTTTTTTATGCGTTATGGTGAGGCTGATAAAGAGGGCGAGTGAGTTTGATGATTTTGATACAAATATTCATCAAACAAGTAAGGAATACATGGCGCTTTTGATGATGACAAATATACATGGTATTCAGAATAACTTAAATAATCAGTTTACATTGTAATCAGAATTTATTTACAATAAACCTCTTAAATCTAAGTAGAATTTTAACATTAATTAACAAAAAAAATATATAATTTTTTTTTAACTGTGCTGACATTTGTTATATACTGTACATTTAATTTGTAATGTGTGTTTAATATTTATTGCTTCATGAATGTCGATTGTTAGGTCTTACTTGACAAGGACCATTTATTTTGTAAACAACAAAATAAATAGCTAATATTTGTTTATAACTGCAGGAAATAATTTTACTTTAGTTTTAGTTGTAGAAAGTCTTGATTCTGACATTAAAAGGTTCCAGAAACGAATTTACCTTAAGACGACAGAGTATTTTCAGAAAACTGATTGCGACCTAAGGCAAGTGGAAGGGTATATGAAGTTGTTTACATCAGGATTGCTCATTCCTGCATTAATATAAAGATGAATCGATCTTAATGTTGTGTTCATTTTTTATTTGAAAGAATTTATTTTTATTTCAATTATTCACTCGAATTTGAAAGTGCTATTTGATTTTCGGACTCAAATCATTTTTGGATTACTGCGAGTTAGTTCAAACAAATTTTGGATTATGCCAATGTGATACATCAAAACTATAAACACATCACCACATTTCATGCTTTTGACATATCAACACATTTAATAACATTATAAGTGGAATTCAATGAAAACATATACAATTGGATTTGTGATAGAACTTTAATGAACATTTGTGATTTTAATTACAATACGGTAAGTTTGTTTTCAATTTTCGCTTTGTGTTCTAGGGAAATGGTATTTTTCAGTTAAAGACACAAGAATTGCAACAAGATTAAAAGGTTAAGGAACGCAAAATGCAACACCGATATCTTCTGTGTCAGATAATTTCCTTTTTCTTCTTCAGCGAAGTCCACACTTTGCCATCAGCCAGATTCAACAAGAAGACTTGAATTATTTTACGGCATTTGCGCCCCCCTAACCTCCACCCCCACCTCCACCCTCCACACTCCACCCACACGCCGGGATTTCACTTCTTAACACCTTTTGATCTTCATCCGTAAAACTTAATATCTGACCAATACATTTTTTCTCCTTCCCTAAAAATAATTTTGCATGTCCCGCTGATCTTTCGGTATCCATGGAAATAGAAAAGTAAATGTTACAAGATAAAGCACGAATATCAATATACAGTGGCGTAACTAGTGAGGGGTGCTGAGGGTGGGGTGCGGACCGCAATGGGTGACACCATCAGAAGGTATGACATCAAAATGACTACCTGTCTATAAAATGTTTGAATTTTTGTGCAGGAAACGGGTCCATGGGGTGAAACCATGATTTGCCGCACATAATTGTCTATAAACTTTTTGAAATTTTATGCAGGAAAGTGGTCATGGGTGATAATGTAAGTTACCGCACATGGCTAGAAAACTCCGAATTTTTATGCAAGATGGAGGTCATTAAGGGCGACACCATGAGTTGTTACAGCAGTGTAACATCAACCCTAGTGACGCCACTGTCAATACATTAACATTATTACATGAGAATTATCTTTTTTTTCTTGATACACTCTGACATCTTAAAACAAGAATTTGAAAAATATTCTTAATTTATTATATCTAGGAAAACGCTTTACCTGCGTGGAAAAAGCACTACTGTTCAAATTAGTGAAGTGTTTTCTTTGTTGTTGTAAAAAGATAACCTATATGTATGTTAATATATTTTTTAGAATTTATTTATTTAAGCATATCTGCTTCTGAGAATTAAAATTTTGTTTCTGACAATATTTGGTACATTATGCATTATTAGTATCTTTAACGATTACATAAATAGTACCGAAAGAATGAAACTTTAGAAATAATTATAGTTTAAACAAAAATGTAAGTGTTTGGGCCATTGAAGTGTAACAATAGCAAAGGCAACGAAACTTGTGATAGTTAGCTTAGACAAGTCGGTGTTAATAAAACTTAGAAACGATTTGTGTTTTTATAGGAGTAGGACTGTGTGAAAGCAATATTAGTCCACTCAGCTGGCTAAGAATGAATTTCAGAAATAATCATAGAACTGTATACTTCTTAAAATTAGAATATCTCAGGAAAACCTGTTCTTTTTTGTTCTCATGTGAAACATTTTGTACTGGCTGAAATCTAGTTGACATTAAAGTTGAAACGATAAACAGATTGCTGATTGGACAAAAGTTTAATTACATGATAATTATATAAATGTTACCCAAGGGAATAGTGATATAGCTTCTTTCCCTCGTATCCGATCATGTAAATGTACTCGTAGTTCATGCCTGGTAGAGAGTTGTTAACGTATTGTGGAGGCAAAGATTGTTACACTGAAATTACCTACTTTTTTCCACTTGAACAGGTAAGCAATCGTATTATAGTATGACTTTTGTACGAAAATATGTTTGAGTAATACTTGACCAATTATAGATGTGGGATGTACATATACACGTGCAAGTATATAGGTACACTGTAAGAGGTGTTTAGGATGATCGGTAGGTAGAGAGGCTAGAAAGTATGTTGGTGGGTGAATGAATTAACTTAAGTAGGTATATAAAGTGAAATTTATGCTTAATGGATGGCAAGATACAATAATGAAGACCACGCCCTTTGTTGCTTTAAAACACACACGTGAGGGTGTAACAAATCTATATCTACATAAGAATAAAAGGTTTAGGTTTAAATTTTACCAAGTCAAGATAAAACTTGCCCTAGCCAGGTATAAAAAAACAACATTACCAAAAACATTCAAAGCTCAGCTAAAATTATGTATAAGCTTTAATCTACATATCTTGGGAATATTACCCTCTATTTGATCTCTAAAGATTGCCGCCGAGTTAGTGTTGAACACTTACGCAAGTTTACCTTGACCAGCCAGAGACCGGAAATTTGAGTTGCACAGGCTAACGGCCGAGTAGTCACTTAATAAAAGGCTTGCCGTTATCACATCTGTATGTTAAAGGTTAGTTCAAGGATCAGAAGTAAAGTCCACGGGGTAAACAGGACGTGTTTGTATCCGTTCCCACGTTGACCGACAGTGAGAGGGACATTGTCCGATAAGTTTGATCGGATCGGTAAACAGCGATATCCAATCAAAATTGAGATAGAGGGTGTGATTACAATTTAGACTCGAATGATACCTTCCGAAATCGTAAGGATAATTTATTATTCTCTTGACAAGATTGCACATCAGTCAGTTGGGTTTACTGCAAGAAAGAAGACACTTGTGTAATCTGGCGGAACAAATTAGAGGTAGATTGCAAGGAAAGACAAAGCTTCGAAATGTTATTAAGTTATTTGCTCGATATTTGTAGAATATTACGGCAACGTAATTGTAATTATGTGTAGTATGTACATTTAATTAATATGATCGTTTAGTATGTAGAATTACCTATATAGCGTTTCATTTATATACGTATTTGAGAAACGGGCTTAAGCTTTACGTAGAAAATTATTAGCTGCAATGTTAAATTGTGAAGATTGATAGCATGTGATTATAATTAATTATGTAATTTGCTATTAGGTTACTTCGTAGTAAACTAGTGCAATTATATATGCGTTATGTTAGAATTTACATATGCTTGGATTATGAATTTGGAAACCTGGTTGAAGTATGTAAGATTAGTTGCTATTGTTATATGCATGTATCAGAACATAGGTATCTAAATATTTGCATATTTTGTATGAGCTATAAGTTAACGAAATGCGTCTGATTATTGTGATATTGTTTAGTATAACGGGATTAGGAATATATACTGTTGTGACGGAATTGATTGATGTATGTATAAGAGAGAGAGAGAGAGAGAGAGAGAGAGAGAGAGAGAGAGAGAGAGAGAGAGAGAGAGAGAGAGAGAGAGAGAGAGAGAGAGAGAGAGAGAGAGAGAGAGAGAGAGTACCTCCAACGTCGAAAACAGATTAGGTCTATTATGAGTTAATCCAACGTTTTTCAGGCGGAATTCCTTCCGAATGTCCTTTTTACAGCACATTGTCACTCTTCTGTTCAGTATTCTTTTTATGAGTCTAAATTTTCATGTTACCAGGCCACGAATGAAAATAAGATCACAAGAGCAACATTAGTTGTAATTTTAAACGGGTAACCAAATGTAGAGTGCGTAAGCGCTTGGATGTGTTTTATGTTGAAGTACCTTTATTCAAGTACGGAAAGCCGTTTGACTTAAGTCTACATAATATACTTTACTGCATCTGTAATGATGCGTGAATGTAGTCACAGAGAGAGAGAGAGAGAGAGAGAGAGAGAGAGAGAGAGAGAGAGAGAGAGAGAGAGAGAGAGAGAGAGAGAAAGAGAGAATTTTATCAAAGAAAATGATTGGTCCTCACATTTATGTCAATGCATCAATTTCTTAGAAATCTAACAACATAGGACACTTACTTTTCATCTTTAGGAATATATATGTTTTAGAATTTTATATTTTCCACTCGATTGTACGGATTTTCTTGACATCAATTTATTGAAAGTTCGTCAAGGACTTGCTTTTCAAATCAGAAATTAAATGAACACGATAATATGAGAGGGAAAATATGGCATGTAAAGAGACACGTGTGTGTGCATGTCTTTGCAAAAGTTATATTTTGACTGACATTTATATAGCATTTTTTTTAGACGGACTGTATTCTTATTCAGTCGCAAACAGTGCGATAGGCGTTCCTTACTTCATTTCATTGCGACAGAGTGATACATTTAATGCACATCTTCTGTCAGAATATAAACAAATAAATGTTATCATATAAAACATAAATATAAATACGTTAACATTGTTATATTTTGCTTTCATTACTTACCTAATCAACACATAAACTGAAACCAGATAACAATCTTTTTTAATACCTATTATATAGTTTGTACAATGATTTTACAAGAGTTCCTCCTATTTATTTGTTCAGTTTGTTTTAGAAATATTTAAAACTGGATGCATATGATATAGTTGTTACTGACATAAACTATTCTAGAAACCAGAAACGGACATGCTTTTTGTAGTTAAAATCGATCGGTGGATTCAAACAAAACAGGAGGGTATGAGAATAATCTCTCTCTCTCTCTCTCTCTCTCTCTCTCTCTCTCTCTCTCTCTCTCTCTCTCTCTCTCTCTCTCTCTCTCTCTCTCTCGCTGAAACTTACAGTGCTTTTATAATTTTTCATTTTGCACGATCAGATAGTGTAAGGTGTACTTGAATATTATGATCTATTTGCGACCTTATAGGGAAAACCTAACGTAGAGTGCCCTAAAGGATGAATGCTCTTTATATTGATGTGCTTTGGTTCACGTGTTGAATGCCGTTCACAATTGACTCATGACATAGAGGAATTATTGCATATCTGTCATATTAGGTGGTTTTGCCAAAGAGAGGGGGGGTAATGACTGTTCGATATTTAAAAGTCAGTAATTCTATTTCTTAGAGATCAAATAATGTATAATTGTTTTTCGTTTATTGAAAACCATAAAGCCTAAAAGCAAATTTTAAAAATGTGATTTGTTAATCTGTATCAAAATTACTTATATCCGTAGAACAATTAGCAATTGGCTGATGACGTCTGTGGAAAGCAGTTAAACCATGTGTATATCTACTCAATATATATTTATTTAAAATGTATCAATAAGTCATAGTTATCAAATCAGATGCAAAATTACCACAATAATATGGGAGGAAAAAATAATGCCCGTCAATGGTATAGATGTATGCATCTTTGCATGAATTATTTTTAGAAAAACATTTTATAACATAATTTAAACTGACTCTAGTCTTATTATATTGAATGACTTTCCACTGGTATTCATTATCAAATCATCGCAATATATACGGTTGGTTTCCTCTTGCCAGAGGGCAATAACTTTATGAACACATTTTGTCAGAAACAAGATCAATAAATGTTAACAGGTCAACCTTAAATATCAATACATTAACAATGTTACATGAGATTATTTTGTTGTTGCAAAATAAAATATCTAACACATAAACTGAAAGATGTTATTGGCTTGATTAGACCGCCTTTCACAGACTATCTATTTTATTCAATAATATTAATAGAACAGATCGCTTCTTGCCTAAACTGACTCCATATATTCCCTAGGAAAACACATATTAAAACGTATCTGTTGTCTGTTCACTTTTGCAATGACAGAAATGCATAATCAGTACTTATAACAGACGGATATATATCCAACTGTTTTATAGTAATGATCTAATCGAGGTGTATTTTACATAACCCTAACTCTACCTATATATGTACAGACATCTTCAGTTGGATAATCCATGTTGATCCTCTATCAGATGTTTGGTTTTAGATATAACATATTGTGGTGTATTGGAAATACAGGATACGACATTATATACAACTGTTATGTATATCTATATTTTTTGTAACTTCTGGTATATGATTTTATTCAATTTTTACAATTTTTATTTATAACTGTAAACTTTATAGAATATCATTTGTTATAAATTGTGTGCGTAATTTGACTCTGTTGAAATAAAAAAAATCATGTAAGATCTATGCATAGTTGTATATGTACCATTTTGACAGTTAGTAATAATAATCGCAATAATAAGACTTAAAATGGCGCCTATTGAGCAGTTTCTCAGTGACTGATGGGATATGGAAGTTTAGAGATGAATTATATGGCTTCCCCATTGGTGTTGCATGATGTCTTATCAATAACGTAAGACTTAATGGCTTAGCATGTCGAAATCAATAATGAATGTTGTCACATTGGTTCCATTGCGAAATACAGTCGCAATTTACGGTGTATATACACATTAAGTTAAGCACTCAGTTGCATTACGATTTTTGGAGTCATCACACTTTTTTTGTTCTGTATGTAAGTCTACAGACATAATCTATGTTGTACTCAGATATTGTTTCGAGAGGAAAACCTTTATTTGAATTCTTCAGTGGTGATAGAAAGTGCTCATTATTTTTGGAAAATAACATTATTCTGTAACTGTTATAAATTATTTGAAGGAATCTTGGACCACGCTATTTTGACAACGTCACGGTTCTTAGAGGACCGCTACATTTCTATTATTGAAATTATATGAGACATTTCTTTCGTTTAGGGAGGCCCCGACTGACCTAGATGTTTTAAAGCTTTCATCGCTTCGGATCACTGCCATCTCACCTTTGTCTGCGTGGGTTCGAGTCTCAAGGTCGGTTAATGTGGGTACGAGAGAAATCTTGCTAGTAGCTACTCGTGGATCGGTGGTTGTTCCCCGTGATTTCCAGAGTTCTTCCTGCACCTGTTTTACTGGCAGTAATGTATACAATATTGTACTGAAAAATGACGTTAAACCCTACAAAAAATTATTCGCTCAGGACTTTCAAAGACTTTTGTAAGGACAAATTTTTATTCACTTCATTAAACTGCAAATTCCTCTCACATTTTTCATTTATCACTTTTATAATTAAATTGTTTGTTAAATTTTACAAAACTTGTTGGATTTGCGTCTTTTATGTTATTTAATTTGTGACCAAAGAGTCGTAACAACATCGACAACAAAGTCATTGATAAACAAATGGTTTAATATATAAAGATAGGTAGGTAAGTGCTTTGAATATACAACAACATTGGTTAGCATCTTCATATGGTACTTTATTTATTTTTTCTTTAGATTCAGTGGTATGAATGCCAACTATATTTTTCTCAGAAAATCAAACTTGTCGTGCTTCTTTTTTCTGCTTAAATGCTACACTGCTTTTGCACTGTGTACACTCTCACACCTTATCGTTTGTAAAGATGAAAATCAGCGTCCACCGGCAAAAGAATTAAAAAAGCAATACATAAATTTACTTATTCATAAGTATAAAACCTGAAGGAAACAAATACTAATGAATTCACCATTTTTTGTTATATTCTTAACAAATGTTTTAATGACAGTATTTATTCTTTAACAACACAATTTAACATAACGGCAGGCAGAGAAAAGTAAGAAGGGACATGCATTGTGGATAGAGAGATGATTTAAAAATGCATTCAAATAGTGCTGCTCAAGACAAACAGATCTGATGAAATATTATAAATACTGAATGACCGAGCGAACTAACATTATTGTTCTTAATAGACAACAAACGTCAAGCGTGTATTGACCAAATAATTTAAAACTAGGTCAATAATAGTGTATTTGTTGGGGTGCGTGTGGGTGGGTGTCTAATAGAAATGAAATTCGCTAGATATTATGATTTTTAATCTATATGCTAAATTAGGCTATTGAGCCAAATTTTGTCTCTAGAAATGTTTTTAAAACCAGAAACAAAGACTGCATATTTGTATGAATGTATATTTGAGTATTATTACACGTTGCTTTCTAAGAATATGAACTAATATTTTGACTCTTAATTCAATTTTTGTCAGAGATCATCTTAATGTAAATAGTGTTACAAATCTCGTTAAAAATAACAAGAAAAAGAGTGAAGCCAATAAGCTTGTAAATTGTAACAAAGCTAATTTATTTCCCTAGAAAACACAGTAAAACTTTGAAAAAGGACGTACATTTTGTGAATAGAATCCAAAAAATAATCCAGGAATTGGAAAATATTTCTTATCACTAAATGAATCCAAGTTCGAATCAGGGCGAAGTTCAAAGATGGCAGACGATGACGTCAGATGAATGAAATATTAATGTGTCAGAAGTTACAGGCTGAATTTTGTATATCACGACAGACTTACCAAAAGTTCCAAGTTGAATTTTATGAATCACAAAAGAATATTCTGGCTTTAGCACTCTGAATTATTTCCAATGAATGCCTTAGTCCAAAGCTTTGATGATGAAGCACTTATTTTCCAGAGAAAATAAATTATTCATAAATAACAAATAACTCAAAATTGGTAACAACAGAAGATATTTCTGATCTCTTGAATGTATTTTTACAACTGAATCAAAATATTAAAAAAAACGTCAGTCTTAAACACAATTTTAAATCACGCAATAACTCACGTGGTCACGTGGCCACATGAGACATGCGCCCGGATAGTCTTATTTAAGAACGAATATTAAAATGCGTTGATGACGCATGGTGATCACTCGCGTGACATTAATAGTGACCAACAACTTTAACTTCATGTTTACCAAGTGTCTAAACGAAATCAGCTAAAAATAATTCTAATAAAATACTTTTACCTTCCATGCAAAACAGACTTTACTTAAAATAAATATCGAATCTCGTGAAAAATCATTACAATAAAATGTAATAAAACAAACAAATAAAGAAGAAATTACAACTAGCACACAGGCAAATTAATTACATATTAGTAACAATCAATGCTGTAAAGTGAACACACATAAAAACTGATCACTATATAAAGGAACATTCATAGAAAATCTCCATCTTAAACTGAAAACGATGATAAATGTGATATAGAAATCTTCGACGCTTGAATTGAACTGTCTCTATAAATCTGTAGATGTAGCGTAAATAATTATCTTGTTGCTATTAATTTCTTTAACTAATTAAATTTATGCGCAAAATCTTATAAGGCTCAATTAAATTTTAAAGAAATGTAGGGAAGCTAAACAACCAAGTACTGTTGTATGTGCAAAGAAATTCATTTATTACAAATTCTGTTAACATTCTGAATAATCCTGTAATGGTTTAAAGAGCTGAATATCATTGATAAAGGTCACTATAGTAGCCACTATGGTAGAAATCCACTGAACTTCATATTTGTTGAATATCATATTACTATAAAAACACACATAACATGTTTAAAATATTCCTGGATTAAGTAAATAGGACAAGTATGGTATCAGGAATAGACCTACAGATATTTAGCATTTTATCGTTAGAAAACTTAAAAATACAAATAATGTTTCCGAATCTTTTAACATGTTCAACTTGATTTTCATTGTTATATCCATAATTGTACTGGTACTGCGATAAACTTTTAATTTTATAAAGAAAATAATTCTCTAAATATTGCGTACAATCTCTCTCTCTCTCTCTCTCTCTCTCTCTCTCTCTCTCTCTCTCTCTCTCTCTCTCTCTCTCTCTCTCTCTCTCTCTCTCTCTCTCTCTCTCTCTCTCTCTCTCTCTCTCTCTCGTGAAGCTTTAGTGTCTTTGTCCATTTTAATTTTGCCGGACTGCTAATTGTATAACAGCATATCGTAATCTCCTTGCTTGGTGGTGTCTCCATCCAAGAAGTCGATATCTACGATCTGACGCGAGTCATCTTAGCCATCATTTATCTCTTTCCTTATCTTGGGATCAGAATGTGTGCATTCATGTACCAATGCTATTGAAAATAGAGTTGTAATTATTTCGTCATAATATATAAAGTATATATTATTTTGTCATAGTTGGACTTTACACCCGAAATATCATTAAGTGAACATTACATTAATGGGCAAAAGCAAAATATGCTGAACAGCCTTGCAGAGAACTACAAAATTTCTTGCAAAATATATCATTTAAATTTCATTTAAACGTGAACACACATCTCAAGAAAAAGCATTGCAATGGAAATTAGCCAAATATCTTTAGTAAGAATAACTTATATTTATGATAATGCAAATGTTCTGTAGCAGCTCCAACTTGGAAATAGAACAATACCACTGACAGAATACTCTCTCTCTCTCTCTCTCTCTCTCTCTCTCTCTCTCTCTCTCTCTCTCTCTCTCTCTCTCTCTCTCTCTCTCTCTCTCTCTCTCTCTCTCCTTCCTATTATGTGGAAAAGGCAATGTGGCTGTTAATACGAGGTTATAATTAGAAGCTGAGAAAAGAAGACTCAACTTACGTAGACAGAGAGTACAGTACATTATTTGAAATAATGACAAAAAGGTCCAGAATGTGTTGACCAATTATGCATAACAAAAGCAATTACTTTGTGATGTTTGGTAGTTAACTTAAATTACTGGATTTTAATAAAACCCGAAAACGGTATAAATTGTATATTTTTAAGAATATAAATTTTCGAAACCATTCTTAGTCCAGTCGGTTGATTAAGAATTTATTTCGAAAAAAGTCAGATAATCGTCTAAATTAGAATTACTAATGTAAATGCTTGTGCTTTTCTGTTCTTGTTGAAACATTTCCACCTCATTTGTAATTGACACTGAAGTTGAAACAAGATACAGAATGCTGATTAGACAAAAGTGGTATCTGCAGGATAATCATATTCATTTTTGCAGAAGGAAGAGCAAGCCCTGAAAAGAAGCAATGTTCTCTTATCGCTCGTATGCGACCATCGTTATATGGACTATTATTTCTTGCTCGATATGATGTGCAACTTACGGTGAGCGCATAATTTGATACGAGGACATGGGCGCCTTTTCTCGCCTTTACGTTTTACAACACGACTGTCCTGTGTTACGTATATGTGATTACATTGGTTGTTTGTATGGTTTAAAATTGTTTTTATTTCAATTTTTGTTTCATTGTATTTAAATACAATGAATATTTTTCTCGGATTCGGAATTTTATGTTTAATAGTGAGATATAATTTTATCATAAAGTTGTTTGCTTAAGACGAAATAGTGATACGTGAGAACTATTATTAAGCCTGTTTTACCCTTGTAACAATATCAGCAGGAAGTTAAAATGATTGGTCAGTTTTTGCGTGATCACTGTTTGTAAACAACCTTTTTATGATAGGTTTTTAAGTTGGTCTATACTGACGGACGTGACATAAATAGTATAGTAAGAGACCACATGTCAAATCTCGCGAGACCTGAAATAGAGGTTCGGAGAATTAAATACGCATTCTATTTTTTTTTCAGACAGAGTCATTGAAAACATTGAAGGAATATGGTGAATACATTTTTTAATTCGTTGCCAAGATTGTTTCTTACTCGACTGATTGTTGGATTTAATAATTTATTCCCCTCGAAACTCAATAAGTTGACTTTTTTATAAAAAAAAACATTCTTAAACATATTCAAGGATATTAATTCTGGAATTTTTCAGAAAAAAAAGACTGTTACTCAAGTGAGGAATTACTGTCATTCATGCATTGGACCACATCTGATGTCCTATTTAGTGATAGGACGTGTGTTTTCATTCTTAGGACCAAACCTTTTAGTATATTCACTGATTGTAAGTCCTATTTACCAAATTGTACATTGTTTTTCTAGGGAAATAAATTGTTTTGTTAAAATATACAAATTTTGTGGGCTTTCACTCTTTTTTGTTATTGAGTACGAGCCCTTGTCACGTAACAAAGAAAATTGGTAGCTCGTCCTGAGATTTATGAATTTTGGTTAAATATTTCAGAAATTTCGTTTTTGAATTTAAGTTTCTCGAGTCTAGTTCCTAAATCCTAAGTACCATTTTACATTTGTATTTGCAATCTTAAGTGAAAACAACAGGCTTTCATTTACAGTGTCATCAAAAGTGGAAAATTTGCTTTCTAATACAACTAAACAGCAGTTGTATAGTCTTATGAGTAGCTTGAACGTGCCAGAAAATAGATCTTTCTGAAGCAAATTATTCCTTAACGAAAAGAGAAATTAAAAATATTTTGATGCAATATTTAGTTGGGAAATGTGCTTTTGATAAAACGTGTTTTGGCATCAGTCAGAAAGTCTATAACAGACACTGACATTGAAGTAATGGGAATGAAAATTAAAATGAAAGTAGAGTTAAGGAGGCTAGAGCTTCAGGAAAAAGAGACCCAAATGCAGTTGCAAGAGAAGCAATTGCAGTTGCAATTTGAAAAAGTGGAGAGAGAGAGAGAGAGAGAGAGAGAGAGAGAGAGAGAGAGAGAGAGAGAGAGAGAGAGAGAGAGAGAGAGAGACAGGAGAGGGAGAAAGATAAACAATTACAATTTAAAAAGAGGAAAGAGAGATAGATGCAAAAAGAAAAGGATGAAAGGGAATTTTTACTTAGAAAAAATCAATTGAGCTGACAAGGGCAAGCACAATTCCACTTCCCATACAGATTCAAGCTTTGACACTGCAAAAAAATATTAGGGCAGTTCCTCCTTGTAGAGAAAAAGAAGTAGACAAATATTTTCCTCGTTTTGAAAAAGCTGCAGAAAATTTGAAATGGCCAAGGGAGTATTGGACTCAGTTAGTACAGTGTGTAATAGTTGTTAAAGCTAGTGCTGTTTACCATTCCCTGTCAGTACAACAGAGTTCGGATCATGATTTGGTTAAGGAGTGCATATTAAGAGGTTATGCGTTAGTCTCTGAGGCTTATAGGAAAAAAATCAGAAACTATAAAAATGAAGCTGGGAAGACTTATGTTGAATTTGCTAGAGCAAAAGAACAGTTATTAGAGAGATGGTGCTTAGCCCCCCCAAAAATGAGTATGATTATAAAAATATCAAACAAATTGTGTTACTTGAAGAGTTTAAGAGCTGTGTCCCTAGTGACATTAATAATCATCTTGAAGAGCATGAGATTGAAACGTTGGAAAATGCGGCTCTTGCTTCTGATAAGTACTCTCTAATACATAAAGTTCCTTTTGTAAGCAAAACATTCCCTCAGCAGTCTACAGATAGGAAGGTATTTCAGCCTGATACGACTCTCAGCAAAAATCAATTTGGCACAAATTATAAAAATCAAGCTTCTGAGAAACTTGACTCAGAATCTTTATCTCTGCCTACGTGTACCTAGTGCAAGAAAAAAGACACCTCACGAGTGCTTTAAATTGAAATATAGGCGTCAGAATCTAGATAAACCTATCCCAAATGCTCTTATTTCTACGAGTCAAGGTCACGGTCATGTATTTAAAACAATACATTTGTTGGGTCTAATAAACCTCAGTCTGATTTTATTATGCAGAATTATGAACCATTCATGTGAAAGGGTTATATATCACTCTTAGGAGATTCGGTAAATCCTATCCCTATTAAAATTTTAAGGGATAGAGGAGCTTCTCAGAGTCAGTTGTTTTGCCTTATTCTGAGATGTACTGTTGTAATGAGAGTGTTCTCATTCAGAGAGTAGAGTGCGACTTTGTTAGTGTAACTCTTCATTCTGTAAATTTGTCATCAGACTTAGTTTCAGGACCTGTGAAAATCGGCAGTGTCTAAACTACCCGTTGAGGGCATTCATTTGATGCTAGGCAACGACCTAGTTGGAAACAAGGTTGTGGTCAATCCACTTGTAACTGACAAGCGTTCTTTAGATCAGAAACTTGATACAATTGACAAAGAATACCCTGAGCGATACCCAGCTTGTCCAGTTATCAGAGCTATGTCAAAGAAAGCTCATGCGAATGATTTTCATAAGGAAGATATTCCTTTAACTGACACATGTATTGGTCAGGCTTTTGATGAGGTCAATTTCACTTCTAATTTGGATCAATCGGGTGGTGATCTTTTTTTTAAATACTCATTCTCTTTTATCTAATCACGGTGATAAATAACAATCACTTATCGTCGAATAGGACAAAGGTCCTGATATCTCCCGTTTATTTCAGAGACCGTTAATGAAGCTGAAGCAACTGAATTACCTGTCGGTTACTTATTAAAAATGGAATTCGTATGAGAATATGGAGACCTCATTAGGTACCTGCTATTGACGAATTGTAAGTGAACTATCAAATTGTAGTTCCAAAATCTTACAGATAAGAAATACTTAGTTTGGCCCCATGAAACTCCTCTGGCTGGTCATTTAGGGATCAATAAAACGTATCACAAGATCTTGACTCACTTTTTGTGGCCAAAAATCAAAAAATGATGTTTGCAAATTTTGTAGATCTTGACATACTTGTCTAAAGGTTGGAAAACTCAATCAGAAGATACCTAAGGCTCATCTACAACCAATTCCTGCATTTGACGTACCATTTAGCAGAATTAAGCCATATTATGTTGGTTCCTAAGACATAGTCAGGCAACCAATATTGTTGACCAATATGTGTCTGTCAACAAGATTCCCAGAGGCAATGTCTTTAAGGAATATTAAAACAAAAACTACAGCAAAACTGTAATAAAGTTTTTACTGAATTTTGCCTTCCCAAATCTGACTAATTGGAACAAGAGTCAAATTTCATGTCTGGAATTTTCCAGCAAGCTATGCAAGAAATATGCATCAAACAATTTAAATCATCTTTCTATCATTCTGAGAGCCAAGGGCCCTTAGAACGATTTCATCAGACTTTAAAGTACGTGATTCGATCTTATTGCTTTGATATTAGCAAAGATTGGGATGAAGGCATTCATTTAGTTTTATTTGCTGTAAGGGAGTCCATTCATGAATCTTTAGGATTCAGTCCCTTTGAACTGAAATGAAGATACTGAGCTCAATCTTCTTGACTATGTTTCGGATTTTAAGTACAAATTGTCAAAGGCTTGTGAGGTCGCAAGAGCAAATCTTAGCTCTACTCAATCCAGAAGATATGATAAAAAAAATCAATTGCTAGGAGTTTTCAGCCTGTTGATAGTGTCCTGGCTTTCTTGTCCATTCCACAGAATCTTCTTCAGGCAAAGTACTATGGTCAATACACCGTTGAAAAGAAAGTAAATGATTTAAATAATATCATCAATACTCCTGGTAGGCGAAAACAAAAACAACTTTGCCACATTAACATGTTAAAGGAGTATATTGAGAGAGATAGCCCAACAAATCATACAATTAGTTTATTAGTACTTGTATCACAAACTTAGGATTTATGTGAAAAAATTCAATTGAACACCATTGAACTTGGAACAACAAATCTTCCAAATTCGGAAATTATGAAAGATCTAGATCAGAAACTTATATATTTTCATCAAGAAGAAATAAATGACCTTAAAGTTATTATTCAAATGTTAACACTTGTTTCCTGATATTTCTACAAGGACAAACACAAGTTTTCATGACGTTGAAATTGTTGATTCAAAACATGTAAAACAACATCCATACAGGATGAACCCTCTCAAACAGGAATACTTGAAAAAGGAAATTCAGTATTTTCTGGAGAACGATTTTATAGAGCCCAGTTCACGATTCATACTTGTTCTGTAACCGGATAAAACTTTCCGTATGTGCACTGATTTTAGGAAGGTGAACAGCGTGACAAAACCATATTTATTTCCATTACAAAGAATCGATGATTGCATTGATAAAATAGGGTATGTCAAGTACGTCACAAAATTTGACTTTCTGAAAGGATTATGGCAAATTCCACTTATGGGAAGAGCGAAAGAAATTTCGGAGTTTGTGACTCCAGATGGACTCTATAAGTACAAAGTAATGCCGTTTTGGATGAAAAGTTCTCCAAGTACGTTTCAACGTTTAATCAATATGATTACTTTCGTCCTAGATAATATTGACGCTTATATTGATGATGTCATTATCTACAACGACACCTGGTAAAGGACATCTAGAATTCAGAAATCCTTTGCAAGATTCACTGATGCTAATTTGACAATCAATTTACCCAAAAAAAAGAGTTCTGCCGTGCTTGTGTGACTGTCTTAGGACTTATTGTGGGACATGGTCAAGTAAAACCTATTGACGTAAAGATGAAGTCTATCTCTGATTTTCCCGTGCCTGTAAGAAAAAAAAATGCGATTTTTGGGCATGGCCGGATACTATCGAAAGTCTTGTTTAAATTTTTCCAATATTGCTCAACCTCTGACAAATTTGTTAAGTATGAGAACTAAGTTTATTTGAACCACAAAATGTCAGGAAGCTTTCGATAGGTTAAAAGCTATACTCGAAAGTGCAACGATTCTAGCAGCTCCAAATTTCAATCAGTTTTTTTTAAATTGTCTGTGGATGCAAGTAATTTAGGTGGTGCAACAGCAATAATTCAAGAAATCAGTAATGTCACTGATCACACAGTGTGCTATTTCTCAAAAAAAAATAAATAGGCACCAAATAAGTTACTCAACAATCGAGAAGGAATGTTTAGGTTTAATTTTGGCATTGCAATATTTTGAGGTTAACATTAGCTCGGCTAATGTCATAGGATGAAATTTTGGATTATGTTCACAAATTGTTAAAACCTATTTACCAAAGTTTACATTGTTGTATAGGGAAATGAATTGTTTTGTTAAAATATACAAAACTTGTTGGCTTTTGCTCTTATTTTTGTTACTGGGTTTAAGCCCTTGTCACGTTACACCTGCGATAATGTGTTTATGAAGACTAAATGTTATACCAAAAATATATGGGAAATGTGGATAGCGTACACCTACTTATGTATGTATTTACGAATGTAGACGAGTAGTTAGGTTAGTAGATAAGTAGCATGGTTATTAGGTGGGTTGGGTGGTTGACAAATGGATATAGATAGGTAGGTTCACAGGTAAAATTGTGTGCCTACGCATGCAAAATTAATGCATGATTGAATGATTAGGAATTATCTACAAACGCCAACTCATACACAACAGCCTTATCATGATATAAATACAAAATGTTTTGTTATTAATATACTACAAGATACAATAATGTAGGCCGTGTAACATCAGAAAACCTTCGTCATGGTGTTTAAATTCTATATCCACAGATACGTAAGAAAAGAATTAGTCAAAAAGTTTTCAGGTAAAAAATGAAAACATTCTCTTGGTAGGTATACAAGAACAAAAACAAGTAAATATATAAATACATGCTTTCATTCGCAACAAGCACGCACGCACATACACACAATGCATGAAATTTAGCCCCGATGTCTATTCGCAGGAACACATTTGATTGAGTTGGCGTACGACCCGTCATTCGATCGAGAAAACATGTTCTGTCTGTTATGAGTTAATCAAACATATTTTTTCAGACTGAATTCCTCTTTTTCACATATTGTCTGTTCAGACTTTGGTATAAGACGTAAATGCCTCGTAAGTCACCACCACAGGAGCTCGTAGAACAGGCCCTCATACTCGATTTTTACTAACTTCTATTGGAATAATAGATGTAATTATTATAGGTATGACCAGACTGCTCAAACGGATGACTGGGTTTTGCGTCAAAGTACTTTGATTCAAATATTGAAAACCATTTACACTTGACCTATGACACTGAAATTAAAGAATATGTATTAATACGTTGATATTGTCACCGAGAGAGAGAGAGAGAGAGAGAGAGAGAGAGAGAGAGAGAGAGAGAGAGAGAGAGAGAGAGAGAGAGAGAGAGAGAGTTGTTCATAATGTGCCTTAAATATGAATTGAGTGTTCCATATTTGCAAGCAATTCAATTTGTTTACGATCAACTAACAGAGGAATATTCATCCTTATTACCAGGAAAGTATTTAGCCAACAAATACACATGAAAATTGTACACATTTCAATAAATTGTATGAGATACGATCTATTTAGTAACAATTCATCAAACACATGCATTTGGAAAACAAAGCTACCAAATAATATGAGAGGGAAAACGCGGCATACAAAATGACTCATGTGTGCAGTTTTGTTTCGAGTCACATATAAAAAAAATATTCCAGTCTTTAAGCCGCATAACGGGCGCTTGGTATTCCTTTTTTAAACATCTCCATATATATGGTTCGTTGCTTTAGGCCGAGGGAAATATCTTTAAGATCGCATTTTGTCATAACGAAAACATAAATCGTATGGGCTCGATCTACCCGAACCGCCTTGGAGGCTGGCGGCACTTTTACATTTACTTGTACTTATCACAACAGAACAGAACTGTATTACAACCCCATCCCCCCACACCCCACGGCGTAACATAATGAGGTTAAGTAAAAGTGAATATAATATATTAAGGCGCTTGGTTGTGTAGCTGGGAAAGAGAAAGAGGAAGAATATATTATTAAGATGTAGATACTAAGTAATGATGCAAGTAGTGATAACAGCATCCGTCAGTTTACATGGTAATCACACTAATTTAAGTGACTGTTGTACATCGGAATCAGAGAGATTTAAATGATCAGTTCACACTAGAAATTAGAATAATTTAAATACTCATTTACAAGTGGAATGTCAATGATTAAATAAACAATATACATGCTAATCAGAATGATTAAATAATTAGGTCACAAGTAGAATCTCACTGATTAATTAATCACATAATCAATTAACAAGTAGAATCAGAATGACTAAATACTCACATAATCAGTTTACCAGTGGAATCAGAATGATTAAATAATCACATAATCAGTTAGCAAGTTGTTGTTGTTGTTGTTGTTGTTAGGCTTAACGCCATTTATCAGCACACGATAGGCTATTCATGGCGGCCAGTATTATTGGTGGAGGAAGAAACCGGGAAATCCGCGGAAAGAACCACTGACCCAAGAGAAGCTACTGGCAAGCTTTCTCACATATCCACATTCGCCGAATCTTAGAATCGAACCCTGGCAGACAGAGGTGAGATGGCAGTGATCCGTAACGGACAGCGCTTTAGACCACTAGGCTACTCGGGGCCCCCAGTTAGCAAGTAGAATAGGAATGATTAAATAATCAGTTTATTATTTATTATTAAAAAGCCAGCTTCCATGGATATGAGAGGTGTCAGGCGTTACAGGTATACCGGTTTATTGCGGTATTTGTTTTATTTCGGATGGTACGTGACTTGATACTTTCTCATTTTACCAGTAAACTGATAGTTTCTTTCAGTAAGGAATGTAAGTAAATTCCCGAGTTATCTTGTTACGAATTTAATATGATTAACATGTTTCACTTTTACGTGGCAAAATAATTCAAACACTTATTTTTCTATTACAAACCAGGTGCATCAGTCCAAAATTTAATTTTGAGTGCCACAAATACAATTATTTTCATGTTCCTTTCGTCACACATTTGACACGTAGTAGCCAAATGGGACTGTGTGAAAAATCCTTGGTAAAATTCCAAATTTTTGGACACATTTTGGATTAGAAAACTAAATCAAATATGTCGTTTGTAGTTATTTTTGAGTATTTGTATTGTGTTAAGGACATTGTTTCTTTGCAAGACTGCAAATTATCCAACGATATTTAGGAAAGTAGATTTTTCTGTTTTAATTTTTCATAATTTATCAAGTTCACATAATATTTTCTCATTTGTTGAGTCACAGTGTTATATGTTTATTTACCTTTTCAGAAAAATGTTTTGCTTCACTGAAAGTTTCCCTGCCTATAACGTCAATAATGTAGCTCGTAAATTGTGGGCTTTAGCGTCAACACTTCCTATTTTTTTTTTCAATAAGCCCTCTAAACGACTGAGCTATTTTATTTTATTAAATTATTTTATTTATCAGCTTTAGTGTAAACTTATTCACCTCATTAAATGTTACAGTCTTTAGATTACAACTTATACAACAATTAATATACACATGGCAAATTCATCTACCACAAAGTACTGACCATTTAATTTTCGGGTATGGGTGCAATTTGAATTACCGTGGAATAAGGATTATTGAGATAATCGGCGTGCATGAGCATCATAAAGATTTCAATAATTATTTTAGTGTGGAGTCAAAGTGATTAAAATAATTAATTTTACACGGGAGTCAGAATGATTTAAATAATCGGTTTGTATAGGAATCGTAATGAGTTAAACAATCGGTTTGCATGATTTAAAAAAAAATCAGTTAACAAGGGAATCGGAATGAATTAAATAATTAGTTTGCACTGGAATCTGAACAATTTAAATAATCACTTTGTATGGGATTCGTAATGAGTTAAATAACCAGTTTGCATGAAAATCGGAATGATATCTCAGATGTAAAAAAAAAAACTTTCTGAACCATTCAGATCTGAAGAAAATACATGATTGTGTTAGATGCATATTCTAAACATGCAAACGCCCTCTTAGTTCAAACTCGTTCCTTTCAATAGACATACATGAGCAGTAAATAGGTTCTTAATCAGTGCACAAGGGGAAATAACTTGTACACAAGTGTGACTGTTGGAGCGACTGTTAGAGCATTTCCACAGTAGCCTCCACTCTGCTCGAAATTAAATTACAATGCATTGAAATAATATGGAATGGAACCAAACATAATGTCAATGATTTGACGTATGCAAAAAGCACATTGTCAATATAATACTCGATCAAAAGTCAATACCTTGTTGCTTAATGAATGAATAAATGAAGGAAAACTAGCAAAAAAAACTTGTGAACACATGAATCCTGTGGGTGGGTGGGGGAGATCTAGACAGCTTGAGAAGAAAACCTAACTTGGATTGCATTATAAACATAATTTAAGTATTTCACAATTATTAAATCTTAATTGTAAGTGATTGTAGTCGTTGATGCTTGCTTGGTTTCTGCCAATAGTAAGGGCTAATATAAGAATTTCATAGCGAGAGTTATAGAGGACAAATTAAGACAAAGTAATATTAATTTTTGACCTCATTATTTACGCAAAGTTAATATTTCCGTTCATATTTCCTACATGCCTACCAGTCTTGATACTTAATGGTGTTGTGTAAAACTTAATTTACTTCGAACATTTCTGTGACTGATAGGAAGCGGGCTCGAAAATATCTTTATATCTTCTATATATGACGTATTCGTAGTAACTGGTAAATTCAGGTGTAAAATGAAATATGTCTTTAAATCTTTAATAAAAAGCGATGAAAATGAAGACATCTTGACTGACTAAGGGTAACACCAGACTCCTCTAAAGTCTGAGATCGATAGTATATTTCTGACACTGGAAACCATTTTTTGTATCGTGTTCTTTAGCAATCAAATGCTTTTAAAATGAAAAAAGACACAAAAAGGTTTTCGTTTCAATGAGTAGATTTTAATATAAAGATGATATAAAAAATGGAGTTTACTGTACTATTTTTACTCCTAAAACCAATTGTACAACAGTAATAATATCAGAATCTTTTATACAAAACCAGATGAAACAAATTGATCTTTTTTTTAACTCGAAAGCAGACCGATCGCTTGATTAATTGATAACCTGTACGCCCATCGACAATCAGGAAACAAAAGATCAGACTACGTTGGCGCTTTGCACTTTATTCTGTCGGTGAAGATTCTGAAGGTTTAAGATCCTTGTATGCGTAATTTTCTTAAGAAATATTCGATCAGCTCTATTCACTTGCGCTTTCGATAACATTCTGATATTTTCTCATGAACACTACCACAATTTGATCTACTTACAACCACACAATGGATTTATTATATATTTTATTGCAAGATATTGAAATTTGTAGGATATTTAATAATGGAGTATTGCAGTAGGAAACACTGTTAATTAGTTTACGGTACTAATTTTACTCATGAAACCAAATCGTGCAACAGTAATTATCCTACTTGGTTGTCCAAGATAAGAGTCTTTGATACAAAACCAAACCGATAAAAATTTTCTTTTATGAGTTAAAAAGCAGACGAAACGATTTATTGAGTGATGATCTGTACACTCATCGACTATCACGTAAAAAGGAGTAGTGTACGTTGGCGCTTTGGACTTTATTCTGGCGTTGAAGATTCGGAAAGTTTAAGGTTCTTGAATGAATCCATTTCTTAAGAAATATTCGATCAGCTCTATTCGCTTACGTTTTCGATAACATTCTAAATATTTTCTCATGAACGATACCACAATTTGATCTACTTACAACGACACCCATTATCATTATATAGTATATTTTTCATTACAAGATATTGATATTTGTTAGATATTTCATAATGGAATATTGCAGTAGGAAAACATTTATATTGTCACAGTGCCAATTGCACTTTTATCGCCGTATTTTGGATTTTATCATTGTGATCAAGCAGGACTGTTAGCACATCAGCTGTATTCCAGGCTATTGGTACATCAGCAGACTCGTGTTTGGAATTCATTCAGAAAATAACTGGAATTCATTCGGAATAATTTATACATTTGCACGTAGAAAATATTCACAATACTGTAACGCTCTTTTTAAACTTTTACTTAGTCGTCAAGGAAATAAACTATTTTGTGAATTTTACTCAGCTTGATGGTTTTAGATCTTTTCAATTATTTAGTTGAAGTCAATGTTAATTGCTTGAATCCGAGCAAATAATGTGTTGGTGAAAAATATCTCGTGATTTATAACGTCCACAGCACGATACACAGCGGCGGCAAGCTGTTCGATTGTGGACTATTTAAGGACACTCTCTCATGCCATTTGCAGCGTGGTCTATTGGGTCGGCTAGGAAACATCATCATAAACAGGTCGGGAAGAAGCAAGTTAAAGTCTAAGACTTGGACGCAGAGAAATACGGCGGCCTAATGTCGCGGATAAAAAATTATACGTCAGTGCCTGAGGCATTACGTTCAGTGACCTGTATATTGCGATGAAAAGGATCGCTGTCCTGCCAACCTCGAGAAAGCATCATGATGCGGTTTAGAACTATACATCGACTCCGTGATTGAGACCCTGGCATGAGACGTAAACAGCTAAGAAGTACTTAAGGCTACAAATTACGTTGATATCATTGCTGGCCACCTGAACATAGCCCCTAAAAGGGTAAACACTTTCGAGGATCCATCTCTGACCGCAAGTCTCTATTTGAAAGCATATGTCGACACGGTTGCATGTTCCTCCATCATATCTGCCTTTATGACAGATAATATATTGACGCTGATAAAATGTATTCTGGTCCAGTTGATCTGCTTTGCGAAGAATCCTCAATTAGCTAGAGAAAGAAAACCCTTACATTTATTAACTCAATACGAGTGATGGGGTCGAGTCAGGGGTCTATCTATTTCATTCAGTTTTTATTCAATCCTGGATTCATCATATTTCAACAAATGTAATATTTACAGAATGCACCGAGATAACGCATGAGGGGATGTCATATTTCTGCTTGCTCCAATAATTTCTCACTAGCATTTTAATTACCTTAATTGCAATATTCTAGTGTCTCAACCACCGAGATTACTTGTAGTTCCTAACCACATCGTGATCCTTTCTCATATTTTTTATATGGTAACCATTATTTCCTCAAGTTAGTGCCAGTTATTATATTGCAGACAAGCAAATCAAAACTAAATACTAGAAAAAACTCGTATTTTTGTTGCTCATTAAAATGGCATTTTAAATTTGCCCACCTAGATATCGGTTGACTCATCCCTACAAAAACGCATAAAAAAAGAGATCGGCGATGTCAAAGCACAGATTTTAGCATACATGTTGACATAATATTAGAGCTTACAACGAGCCGCCCCCTTCTCTTTGTGTTTCATTCTTCTGTGACCCCATCCATGCAGGGCAAGTTTTTATCCCGCATGTGAACTAGAACGACCTCGAGGATTTCGCAGCTTAAGGCGCTCAAGGAGCGACGATTGTATGCTTCACAGCCGATATAACTGCAGTTGGTGGGTCAATGGCGTCAAAAATGCCTCTCTACGTTTTGGTTCTTTGCCAATGCAGAACATGGTCGGTTGCGTCCTTAGCAACAATGGTGACACTATCTCTGTCCAGGAAACGGACAACTGATCCGTAAACCTCTACTGGCATCATAGAAACGGATCATTGGAAAAGCTCTCGATTTGAATGAATGTGGTGTAGCAGTCCCTAAACGAAAACGGAAACCCACGTTGCTTTAGCCCTACTTGGCCTCCACAAACAGAAACTCAGCGACAAGGTAGATAGTATAACAGGGGCCAGAGATCGACAAGGGGTATAAGCTGCTGATACAAATATAATTTCGCTAACAGTTGGTCAGCCATTATTTGTTAGACCGAGTGTGACGAGGCCGTTGAGCGAGAGTGAAGTTAAGCAGAGAGACCATTATCAGTCGAAGTATAGCCGTAGCCGCGTGTGAATTATTGCGTTTCTGCTGCAACTAAAATACAATACGTGACCAAGGAACAACTAACATTCCATTAAACAACAAACTTCAGATCGGGAAAAAGAAATTTTATCAACATTAGTTGAAAAATGGAAAATTGAGACTAAAATTCAAGATGAAATTGCCGATATGGGTATTTACTACTGCAAGCACCATCTTCTTGCAAATTTCTCCGATTACGTCAGGCCTAGAATAGTAGTGTAAGTGGCATGTCAACGAGAGCTAAAGGAGCTATGCGTATTTGATGATGATAGGACCGGTGCCAATAAACTGGGCAAAGCTGTATGCAAAGCTTTCACTGAACTAAACAGTCTGGATCATAAGGTATTTCCACACATTTATGCGGAGAAGAACTAGCAAGATTCAGCTTCTTTACATATCTCATTCCTGGATTAATGCAGCATTTGAAAATTCTGGAAATATTTACCGCCACATCAAGGATATCAACGCATTATTATCATCTTTTTTACTGCCGTGGTAGAATACATAACACACCTTGTCTTGCAACCACAGTTGACAGCCCTGGGTATAATAAATAAAACTACGAATGGGCCATATTGGAATCAACCATAACGCATTCTCTACATGATTTACTATTTATTTCAGATGAACATTTGTGTTGAACAATGGTGCTGTGACGTTCCTCTTGTCCTGGTACAAATGGTTCCATTAGTACTCTTCGACGCTAAGTAACATTTGAACTCTCACCAAATGGCTTGAGTAATCTCTGTGAATTATTTGTTGATTATAATACGCCATATGCATTCGTGTACATGATCCTAATCTCATTCTAAAGGACAAACGAACACTCTTTCCTTAGACAGCCATGGTCCAAATGGAACTTGTTGTAAATTCACAGCTGGCATTGTATTAATAACATGTATAAATTGAACAGCTATCTCGTTTATCACAGACTGTTTTACCTCCCTTGTTGTAATTGAGAAGTAGCACACTTTCTTCAAGTTCTATAGAAAATGGAATCAAAAACAGTTTGTTATGAGCAAATGGGAAACAAATAGAATTTCATAGGGCAACATGTTTTTTTTTTACCCTGTACCACTTATGATGTCCTTTCTTTTGCAGGCAATGTAGACAGTGCAGGACAAATCCCAGCCAGATGTGGCAGGTATTAATATATAATTCCAGTTGCTGAGGTAGACGAGCCATCTGGCACCCATATTGGCATTGTATACTGTAAAATCAACCAACGTCAGCACCATAAAGTAGAGTGTCCATGGCAGCAACCAAATCGTTTGAGCTAGGGAAGTTTCACACTGGAAGAAATGAGTATGAGGTCTTGACGTCACCAGTAGCTTTGATGTTGTTAAATGCCGTCATAGCTTTTTCTTAAATGTTACCAAAATCATCTTACTCCATGTCGCCATTCTTAATGTCGCCAATTTTGTTAGTAAACGCCGTCTCACTTAACATTTGTTAAAATAGTTTTAAATATCGCCCTAATTGAAACATTTTGTTTCTCATCATGGGATATGGTGAATTATTATTATTTATAGTCTGTTTTAAAGATTTTATTTATTTACTACTACTACTACTACTACTACTACTACTACTACTACTACTACTACTACTACTACTACTACTACTACAGCTTCGAGTGGCCGAGTGGTCTAAAGCGCTCTCCGTTACGGATCACTGCCATCTCACCTCTGTCTGCTTGAGTTCGAGTCTAAATTTCGGCGAATGTGGATATGTGAGAAAGCTTGCCAGTAGCTTCTCGTGGGTCGGTGGTTCTTTCCACGGATTTCCCGGTTTCTTCCTTCACCATTAATAATGACCACCATGTATAACCTATCGTGTGCTGAAAGATGTCGTTAAGCCCCACAGCAACAACAACAACAACAACTGCTACTACTACTACTACCACTAATAATAATAATAATAATAACATGCAATAGTAAAAGTGGTTGTTGTGGTGTAGTGTATGAGCCTGAAGCCAGTCTGACTAGAAATTACTGGATGAAGTTCCGTAGTTTACCAAGTTAAAATTGTGTAGGTTTAACTGCATGAGTCATTAACAGATGGTTATCTATACATACAAGAACTTCACGATTTGAATAGACCCTGTTACATCCACGTAAGAGAACTGGAAGTTGGGGACATAAATATTACTTTTACTCAATCAATTTCACCTTTTGCCTGTAATTGCTTAGTTTTGCCGAGCATTAATTTGAACACAAAGCTTAACTTGCTTTGGTTGCAATAAGAATGATAATATTGTGTACGTCTAATAGAATGCTTTAATGGTAGTTAAGATATCTATAGGAATCTCGTTGTTGTTGCTAAGGCACAAAAGTGGTTATACAAACTGATATAGCCTGCGGTGCCTATGCTAGTTTATATAATACACAGACCTACTGAAGGAGAGGACAGGGAAAGAAGAACAGCTTTAACATGGTGTCACTAGTGTCCTTGTTTCTGACGATTTCCTTCACTTGGGGTGACATGTTATATATATATATATATATATATATATATATATATATATATATATATATATATATATATATATATATATATATATATATATATATATATATATATATATATATATATAACTGCTGTTCATACTTTTGAAAATGTTTTACTCTTCTAGTTTACATTAAGAAGTGCGGTGATGTTCCTTTCGAGGAGTGAAATATAAGGGCTATATAATGAGCAATACATTATAACGTTTTACTCATTTGCTAAAAATGACATGGGGTTTATAACGTTTTACTCAATTTTTAAAATGACTTCAAAATACTGGTTATTCTGATTCCTGCTATAGTAAAGCCTGTAAATAAATGACATACGTGGTAGGACACAACATTGTGATTATGGCCTTATGGAAAGACGTTTAGATACCTGGTAAAATTAAGTTTAGGGTTGACAAATGATGTGTCGTAGGAGTAGGTTGTTATTTAGATATATATGCTCTGAATCGCATGTTTTATTCAGATAATGTTCAGTTGAGGGTGTGGTGGGTGGGTAATTATTAAACAATCGCCACATTCTCTACCTGTCTGATAATGAACGCATGTACACACACACACACATACACACACACACACACACACACACATATATATATATATATATATATATATATATATATATATATATATATATATATATATATATATATATATATATGTGTGTGTTACGTATCTAGGATCATACGAAAGTAACAAAGAGAGAGAGAGAGAGAGAGAGAGAGAGAGAGAGAGAGAGAGAGAGAGAGAGAGAGAGAGAAGCCAATTAGCTTTGTAAATTTAACAAAATAATTTATTTCCCTAGAAAAACAAAATACGAAAAACGCTGTTTATGAATGAAAGCCAAAATTTGAGTCAATAATTGGAACTAAAAAGTACTAAAAGAGCACTAATTGAAACAATGTTTCAATGTTCGAATCCCGATGAAGTTCCAAGATGGAAGGCGATGACGTCTTCTATAACTTGCTTTTTGTTGTCGCGTCAACAGTTCCTTTTTAAATCACCAAGTAATAATATTCTGGCTTTAGAATTCCGAAAATTTTTCAGCAATATCTTTGTCTAAGAATTATTATGAGCATAAGTATTTTCCAGGGAAGATAAATTATTTTAAATTAAAATTTCAATTCATACTGGCAGCAAGAGAAATACCTTATAGCCCGAAGGTATGAATTATGACCGACTATTTATCAGGTCAAAATGAACGGAACTGAAAGCCGCAAAAATGTGAGATACAAATGATAAAATTATCATTAGAAGAACATGTAATGACATACATTAAAAATATTAAAACTAACGCAAAAATAATTAAGTTACATATACGCAGCACTTCCCTCATAAAGAAAGGAAATATTTACATAATAAATCTTTCGTTTCACCATATGTTAATTATACATGAAGTTAAACGATTACACAAGATGAATTCTCATGATTTATTTAAAGTGTGTATGAAATAATACTTCTGTACACGGAAAAGTGCATCTGCTATTGAATTATGTTTTCTCTTGATGTGCCTGATGTTTATATGATATTCATTTAAAATGAGCTACGCCTTAATATTCTTTGAATTTTGTTTTCCATCTTGTCAATGAAAGTAAGGGTTTGTGAACACTTAAAAAAACAATGGGAGAGAGAGAGCTAAACTATAGTAAATTTCAAAATGTTGTAATGTCAATATTTTAAAAGTTGTGCCAGACTGAGTTTTAGAAGAATTAATATGAGACTACCATACTTTTTCACCTGTAGACTGCTGAGTGAAAGACTTGCCTACAACAGGAACTTTGTAATTTAAGAAATACTCATCAGCAGCATGAGGAGTAGTTCCCAATGTTTCTATTTTATGCTCGCCATGATAAGTCTTAATGTCAATATGGACATAGTTCTTGAACTCTTCAAATAAAACATATTGTTTAAGACTTTCATAATCTTGTTCAACTTTCTTGGCTAAGCCTCATCTATAAAATAACTGTTCTTTTCCTCTTTAAACTTCTACATAAGTTTATCCAGCGTTTTTTATAGTTCCTAAATTTTTACCGATAAGCATCAGGGATTAACATATAACCTTTAAAATGCATTACTTAACCAGATCATCGGCAATTTTTTGCTGCAGTGACGGTGAACTGTATATATCACTAGCATTACTAAGAAGTGCACATTGTAATAATTGAGTCCAATGATACCATGGCTATTTCAAATTTTCGGAAACCTTTTGAAAACGATGAAAATATTTAGCAACTTCATTTTCTCTGAAAGGGGGCACCAATCTAATATTCTTTCTAATATCGAAACTTTAATTTGTATACGAAATGGAAATGTGATTTTCACTTGCCAGCTCTTTATTAACTTAATTAGAAATTCTCTTTAATCTTTCTCTCTTTGGATTTGCATCTCTCTCTCTCTCTCTCTCTCTCTCTCTCATTGCAAATGCACTTTTTTCTGTAATTCCGTTTGTGTTTATTTTTCTCTTTCGTCTAATTGCATTTGTTTACCTCTCTATCTCTCTCTCACTCTTCTAATTGCATTTTTACCCCTTCCCTCTCTCTCTCTCTCTCTCTGCCTCTCTCTCAATCTCTCTCTTCTTTCTAAAGTTGCAACTGCATTTGTTTTTCTTCTTTCTCAAGATCAAGATTCCTTAACTCTAATTATATCTTGTATTTTAATTTCAATTCCTTTACCTTAATGTCAGTCTGCTACATAAAACACTTTTATCGAAAACATTCTTTTCTACCAAATACTGGATCAATATATCTTTCTTTTTGCTTCGTTGCGGAAAATGTTGCCTCAGAAAGATCATATTTTTGCAAGTTCAAGCAATTCATCTATTTTTTGCAACCAATACATATACTCCTGATTAGGACTTTAAAGGAAACTTCTCCTCCTTGATGACATTGTGAGAAAACCTGTTGAATTCACCAAAGGTTTCAAACAAAATGTGAAATAGTACTTGGGATTTAAAATATTCTGAACACTAAAGAAATTTAAAAAATTCAAAATACAACTTTTTAAAATATTTGAACCAAAATTCATATCCCAAGGAGAAGAGCCAAATTTTCTTTGTTACATGTCTAGGCTCGTATAAGACTAACAGATAATGTTAAATCCAGTGAATAAAGTTATCATTACAATAACATGTATTGAAAAACATATAATCCTACACCAAATATACTGGCTGCGATGTAGTCTGGCTTTTGCTGAAAAATGCCGTTATGGAATGACATGACACATAAAAGAAAACCAAGTCTGAGTCAAAGGAAATGCGAAATGCTGCAGTTGGTAATTTTGGACAATGTAACTCTTCATTAATCTAAAGGAAAATTTGGGTTGGAGTAAATGTCGACAGAGAAGGAAAACTTCAATCTTAACACAATGTTCTACAAAAAGCATGGAAAATATTTACATTTTGAAGCTTTTGTGCAATTGACATTCAAAGAAAAGTAGCGTTGAATTTATAAAGTTTTATTTAATTTCAGGGGTAACGGAGGAAAAGCGGACTGAAAAGCGATTCATTCTCTGTAAGAACACTTAAATGTAAAAGCTACTTCCCATTTTGCATGTGTAAATGAACATATAGTGCATGCTTATTTTCTTCACCCTCAGGTAAATTGATGTAGTTAATAAAGGGATCAAAGAAAAGAATCATAATTAAAATCATAACAGTTACAAATACTAACATTGTATTCACAATTTAAATAATAATTGACAATGACAAGTCTCTGAAAGATTTCTAATCAGTATGGGAAGGGAGGGGTTGGAGCAGAGTGAGTTAGACTGTAAATTCTGACTCCGGTTTCTTAATATTTCTCTTTACATAAGAGTAGTCTAATATATATTTCATGATATCACTAAAACATGGACGTATTATAGACTCCATGTCGATTCATCGGGTATGTGTCCCGCATATAGGGAGGAAATAGTTTACTTTTTTCAGCAAATGAAAACAAATAAATATTTTCAATTTTTGGTTAAGTATAAAACCTCTGTTACATTAAGTTTAATATTTACAAATCTAAAATATATTATTTTATGTTGTAAAACCTTGCCAGATATAACAAATTACAGTTTAAACATAATCACCGTCATCAAATGTTTAGATCCCACTCTGATGAAAAATTCTCAAATATTTTTATATTGAACATCATTGCCAAGAGAATTGGCATTGTCATAACAAGCATGTTTACATCTGTATGAACTGCTGTGTTTTATTTGCTCATATATAATGTCCCATATTCATACTGTTTGTAGAGCATGTCCAAAGAAAACACTCAGAACCACAACTCTACCAAGACATTTATATCGTTAAACTCGTTTTAAGTTGAGTCCAACTGCAAACTACAGAGGTCTGGATATGACTTCACATAACGAGTCAGCAGTTTACGGTCTCTGTAGTTTGTTTGGAGTAATATGTACAGTAACAACATAGAACCCGATCTGCTTGCGTATGCGACGGCAGATTAGGCTCTTTGTTTGCAATTGGACTTGACTTTTACGCGAGTGTAGATGATAAAAAATTGAATATATTGCGAATCAAGATTATCCAAGAATGTGCTTTTCGTAAAACGAGTACAAAATAACAAATTCGAATAGAGTATGGTATAAAGATAAAGATATAACATAAAAATACCATTTTAAGACCAACATTTCATGATTTAACAACCGGTCAACAGCTGATAAATACAGTTTGAAAGCATGATTTGTCTACAAAATGTGTACCTTGTTAGGACAAGTGAAAAGATAACCAGAATGGCCACCTTATCAAAGTGTCTTCTAGGAGAGAGACGATGATTCTCATGGACACACGGAGTTCAGATACAGGCCGTTCTGATTGCTATAATTTGATATTGTACGGTACATCAAACTAATATGAAGTTGAAGTTATTAAACTCAGTATAATTTATGAACCGTAATACATAAACAATTCAATATTACTTCTTTTAATGAGTTTTATAAATCTACTTTTTGGAATTTAACACTGGTGTAATTACGTATATTGACACTGCATTCGAGCCTACACTACATGTTATGTTTTTTATTGTACATTACAAACATTACGATTTCTAAATAGAAAGTAAGGGAAATACGGCAATGAAAAAAAAATCTGCATACTATTCATATGGTGAGGATAGAATAGAAAAACTCTCCAATGGTTTATGTGTGCACGTTGTAGGTGTAGCGTCAGATATTGACTTTGTACGGAATGATTATGCATATGAGCAGCAAAAATGTATACGGCAGTTGTGAATAATTATTCCGAGGAATGGGGTGAGAGTATAATTAAGGGGTTGGGTATGATTTTAGTGAAGCATACATATGCACTATTCTTTATTTTGTGGAAAAATAATGAAAGAATACAATAATCAAGGAAAATGTATGTTTGTTTACTAGAAGGGTTCAATCACGGACGTAGTATACTATGTCAACTAGATAAGGAGAGAAAGTTTGTCTGACTAAAATCAACCTTCCTCTAAATCTTCCACTGATGATACGTTGCGCGATCTGGTCTGCTTTTGTGTATTACGTGTTGGAGATTGGTCCAGTTTTTGTATAACATGATTCGCAATCAACAAATTCCCAAACTCATTCTTTCTGCTACCAGCTGCCTGTCGATACTTGTTCATTCGGAATTCTAATTGGCCTATGGAAATTGTTGTCTTTGGCAACGTATGAACCGTTACCTAACAATGCACGTTGAGCTAAATTTGTCTTTGAGTGCGTATGCTGCCATGGTGGTTTGTTACCTTGAACGTTTACATGTTTAACATGTGTACATTGAAAGTGTATTATTTTCGGTCAAATTATCTGAAATTGTCCTTACAAACTAAAAATGATATCTCTAACATTTACCCTACATCCTTCATCAACGAAACGTTTGATGTCGCTTGAAAAAGTCCTAAGATAACTGGTCCATGATAGATAGCCATGGGTGTCATTTCAATTTCTTGTGTTTCAATCCCTCTTTGAATTCAGAATCTATTTGAATTCCCTTACAATGATATTTTGATTATTCATGGAAATGAATATTATAGACGAATCAATTAGTATAAAACTTAGGGAGATCTACTATGTGTTCCATATATTTAGAATTCCTTTGAATTCTTTGAAGACAATACATAATACTTGATGACATTTTTAGAACGAGAAATCAGATTGGACTAGATATTTCGAGAAAGGATAGTGCATTTTTATTAATTAGCAAAACTATTATATCTTTTATTTTCAGCCGGCGTTGACGCTGCGTCACCATACGTGTTTGACCCTGTCTTCTACCTAAATACGCATCCAGACCTTGAAAAAGCAGGACTGGGAACTCCCGATGCCGCACGATCTCACTGGCTGTCAACCGGGATAAAACAAGGTCGCCAAGGTTGCGGAAGTTTCCATAGTAAGCAGTATTTAGAGCGGTGAGCTATTAGACGAACCGGTTTCTGTTTTTAATTATGTCATTAAAATTTTTGAGTTAAGAACCAAACGCATATAAATATGTACCGGTCTCTCTCTCTCTCTCTCTCTCTCTCTCTCTCTCTCTCTCTCTCTCTCTCTCTCTCTCTCTCTCTCTCTCTCTCGATTATTCAAATTCTGATATTTTAGCAGCACAATACAATATTGATTTATCGATTCATGTGTTAACAAATACTTCATGAAGTTGCCGAAATATTTTTGAACATAAAATACACATGCCACATACCGTTTTTGGCTTGTGCAGCTAACATTTATTTTGTCACAGAATCTGTCAATTTGGTGTAAGAACAAGCACCATATTGTTCTGGTAAGGTATACTTCCACCTGTTAAACAAGACCTGGGCTCTAGGATGATGGGCCTGCGCCAGGTATTCCTCTTTATTGGTATGATTCCTGACCTCTTTAGCTTAGCCATGGACGAAACGGGTGGAAGAAAGCGTCGGATATATGAGAATTGATTTGTAGTGATATTGTTATGTGGAAGGTGGGAAAGGTATTTGTTTCTGCAAGCAGTAGATTATCGATTAAAACGCTCATAAGAGCTTATGCTAAATTTGTTAAGAAAACATGCCAAGGTTAAATTATTATTAACTTATCCTATCCATGTAAATCATTATAACATATACAGCCCTCTCGCCAGGACAAAAAAAACCCCAAACAAAACAAAACAAAACAGATACGCTACATTTTTCAGAACGTAATTAAAAAATCAATACTCCTTTTTTGCAATATTCTGTGTCTTCCCTTCATTGTTACAGGTATTAAAATTAGCCAAAAAGCTATTGAAATGTTACTGTCTTGTAATTTTTATCGCTTCGAAATGGCCTTGAGGAGCGCGGTCACAAACCTTACCTTCTTCAAGATGGTCACCAGATGGGCAACTCAATTATCGAGTTTGGGGTGAGTGCTACCAGCACTTAGGAAACTATATTTGCGAACAGGGGAATGGACATAACGAGAATTTCACGATATCCCTCAGGCAAACGTGTGCGGATAACACTGGTCTACAATTTTTAGAAGTCGTCTGTTTCAGAGATACAATGTACCTATCATTATCGATTGTGATGTGTTAAATTCAAATATGACAAATAAAACAAATGGTTGGCAATTGTGTCCAAGATGTTTACGTCTTTGCATTTTACATCTCTGAATATTGTATACTTAGTAAATGGTAAATATGTCTTTTAATGTGTTTATGGTTTCTTACATCATATTAATTCATCACTTCTATTTAAACATTATAGATGAGAGTGCATAGAGTGCAAACATGTATGTTAAGTGACATGCTGCAACCAAGGCTTTTATATTCCTTGAGCAGGTTTTCCACCAACTCCCTATAATTGTCTGCGTTGTTGTTTCACCTGGAAGAAGATGGCGAAGCTGAGGACGAAAAAAGACACTTTTATCTTAGCTTCTCGTAATCTTGGGAACGTTCCACATAGGTATTAGAAAGTTGCTTGTTTCTTGTCCAAGGCATTGACAATGACTCAAGTGAAAATTATTCTTGTGCATCAGAACCCGACAGTCCTTCTGGGGGAGGAAAACGGGGAGGGGGAGGGGAAGGGTAGTGGACGTGTAGATGATGGAATGTTGGAATAATGCACAGTTCACTTTGTCTTCTTTGACACACATTTCCCAGCTAAAGGCATCATGCGGAAGTAACAATTGCTGATATGATCTGTTGGCTCTCTACAAATCATTGGCACAGAAAAAGGCATGCATTTCGTTTTTCCTGTTCAACCACTGGCAAAGATTTGATGCACAAGTGCTGCAGCATTACTTGTGGAGCCCATATCTTGTCCTAATCTCCAATTTTGTAGCCAAAAATGTGATAGACTTTCTTAACCATAGTGGTCATACTGACTTTTGTGATGCAAACGCCAAGTCACCATAAACATAGTAGATGTCATCTGCAGTGTTCTCATAAGTACGAGGCATTTCTGCTCACTGTGGCTAAACAGAAATGCGTCCCTGTGCAATCTCAAGCACTATCAAATAGGAGAGCACTACGCTATATGATTTATAGAGCTTGATATAGGGCGATTGGTTCAGCAGAGCGATGTAAGCTTAGTTATGATTATATCAAGCATTACTTCTAGGAATACCACGATACAATTCATATTATGCATGATGCAATATAAGCTTCAGATTGCATCATTCATTGTTTTGCCTGAATAACATGTACTGTCCAAACCCAGTCATAGATTTATTCATAGATGCAGTAAAAGATGTGTTTTAGTAATGTCTGGTTTAAACTGAGATCCCTTTCGTTTATACCTCATTTATCCTCCGCCATTCCGAAGTCAAGAGTCCTATATACTAACCCAGTATAATATCTTTAAAATTAGAGCCAATCAACAATTTTAAGGATCATTTTCGTTCTCAGTGACCAAAATTTAATCATTTGACTATATTTATTTCGGAAGCATTTAGGCTTTAGACCAGTGTAATGGGCAACAAAATAAAAGAGAGATTACCTTATTGGTCGATTTGTAAGATTCAGTAGAATACACCCGACACTCGTCTCTGCTTCCAGGAGCTGTTCTTAATGCTCTTTAGCGACGCGTGTCGCACACGTCCTGCGCGGTTTACATTCAAGTAAAGGCACTATATTTCATTACATTATGAACTTATATGAAAAAGTGTGTACATAGCATGACGGTGATCAGTTTAAGGTCGAATATGGAGCTAAGATTGATTAGTTCATATATGCCCACATCGAACAAGAATTTAAGTCCTAGGTTTTATGTTGTATCTTATACTATTAAAGAAAGTGCATGTTGAATTCTTGATGGATTTCATTTACTTTTGTGCAATAGTTGTTAATTTTCGAAATCCAAATTTCTAGGTATTCTGACCTTAAGAACGCCTTCCATTCGGACTACGTAGCGGCTGTTCAACATTATCTTGAGCATGGCATTCAAGAGGGAAGATTGGGTTATAAGGAGGGAGGATATCATGATCAAGATGGCCGAAGATGGACCATTTCCAATGGGCATGGTCTTTTCATCAGCGCATCATCTAGAACGGGTGCTGCTATAGACAGTGTCGTTTGGAACAACAAGGAGTTCATTAATTCTGCTGACCATGGACGGGAACTGCAGATGGCATGCAACACAGACCATTTCACGGAATGCTTTAACCCAACTGAGGCAGGAGGAAGAGATGATTGGATTGAAACTACAACAAAAACTGTCATAAACCACGCCAGTGCGCACGGACATGTTTTCCACACCATGGTATTTAGTATTTACTATCTAAAATTCCAATTATGCAGAGCTTTTGTCCCGATCAACTAACTTAATATCTTAAAAGTTTTTCAAGCATCGGTTCTTGCGTAGATGTCAGTCTTACATTTACGTAGATGTTTGTTCCACTCATTTCTTACATTGGTTATGACGTAGTCTAGATTTTGTCCGTATCTTCGCTAAATTACCATGTAATATAAATTGTTAAGTGTTTTTCTGTTATCCTGTCATTTGTCTCACATTTGTATACAGTAGTGGTTCGGCCAGGTGTCCCATGTTATGTTTCCCAATTTACCTTAAGTGTTAGAAAAGATTCTTCTGTAATTGCAGAAAATTGAAGAAATTAGGAATTTCATATCAACTGCTCAATTATTTTCCATGAATTCTATCTCCTGTGAAACATCGAATAAATATGGATGAATGAAGGAAATATAGAATTATAGATATATGTACTTCCATGTTTATTCAACGGTTTTATTGGCTATTCTCTATGAATGCAGATTGCCCATTTCAACTTAGTTTATAGATATATGTAGAGAGTGTTGCAAAACATTTGGTCTCCACTACATTAATATATCGGATTTATATTCTTTATGAAAGATATATTCCCTATTCTTATAATTGTGCTGCTATTTCTGTAATAACCCTTAATAAATTTCAGTTAAAACAGTTTATGGGTGAAGATAAGTAATTTTTTAATCTCCACAAAGAGATCTGTTTTCTTGTCATAAGGCGCTCACTTTTAAAGTGATTTTGAATGAAGTCACTGTCCACATGTATGCTAACGTTATATTTTGAGAGTTTGGTTCTCGAGACAATTAATCACATATAGTTACAAACATGATAATACATTTATTGCGATTATTCAGTGCAGATAACATCCAGACAATTGTTATTGAAAACATAGTGAGCAAACAATATCCATTTTATTGTATGGTGGTAATGAATGAGTTAGAGCACAATTCCTAGGAATCCTAGACAGCCTAGAACACTTCATATGACCTCAGATAGAAGGTCAGAAATAGTATGCTTAATACTAGTGCCTGATTGTTTTATGGGTAATCTAAATTTGCATTCCTATTTGTAAGGTCCATCCTGCTCACTGGATGCGTCCAGGTACAAGACATCGACGGGATGGTTGTGGCAATGGTTCCCCGGCACTGAACACGAAGGAAACTTACGAATTTCCTTTCAATAAAACCGTCACCATTGGCTGTGCTGGTCATTCAAACTGCATAGAATTCGTATCGAAGTTCACTATCGGGGGACATTGGCCAGACGGGTTCACATACATCCAAATGGAAGCGCCAACGGGTTACATGACTGGAGAATTCACCAAAGCATACAACTTCAATACTGGTACAAACCAGATAGAAGGCCATCACTCAAATGACCAACCCGTTGTCATGGCAACTGCTGATGGCAAATATGCCATGGGCGTGTACACTCCTCCTGGTCAAGATACAGACGCGCCTCAGTACTACGGTGTTTTCTTTTTCCCCGAGATCCAAGGATTTAACATGCAGACTTCTAAATGGAATGTGGTTTACCGGAAGAGAAAGCCAAACAACACGATGACCTATACCTACAAGACTTACCTATGCGTTGGTGATTTGAATGTCGTGAAACAGTGTCTAACTAAAGTTATCCATGCGCATCCCCATATTTAACTTCTAGCGATTATTTGGACATGTACATCGGTTGAGGATTAAAGACAAAAACAAATATAAAAGAATAAATAAAAAATTAACAACATAAATATGTACAGGAAAAATTACAGTTGTCTGCTAAACAATATTAAGTTGCATCTTGGGAGACCTAATTTATATTAAATCCTAAATAATAATTATTGCTAATGAAAATTATACAAATTCAATGCAATATTATATACCAGTTTTCGTGTTTATTTGCACCCTTTAGTTTGTGTCAGGTTTTGATGCTTTGCAAATATGTTGAATAGTTTCTTTTGTGTGTGAAATTAATCATGTGATATACTCTGAATTCATTACATTTCTTGAGTATACATTTTAAAATATTTTTTTATTTTTGTCGGTACAAAATCAAAATTAATATTGAAAAGGGTTCTTGTTACAACAGAAGGATTATTACTCGTAGAATTTTTACTTATAGCATTTTATTAACCACTAAATCGGCGACACTTTATATCACATCGTGAAAATAGTGAATTCACAGTGTATCAGCTTATAACTAGGTTTGAAAGTTATATTTTTAACTAAACTAAATATATTTATTGAAATCGTCTTCGATTTTCTGAGATTAAATATAAATCCTATGCTCATATTTGTTGCAGGTCTATTTTTATATCATATAGTTCTATTAAAAGTAACTTTACGGTCTAAGAGAACGAAACATTTAATGCAGTCGTTAGACTGTGATGTTGTATACATTGTTTACACTTTGGAAACACTACTATTAGTACGATAGAACTAATATTAGTTTTATGATTGACGGACTCTTTCGGCATGGTTTAAATACAGGAACTTAGAGTAAATATTATTTTTTTATATAATTGCCTCATTTCGGTGATCTTTAGTTACAGAAAATCAAAACCTAACTCGTTTTCAAAGCATATATGAATATATAGCGAAGAGGACTATAATCTTATCTGACATAAAACATCCACTACAGTCATTTCTGAGATGAGACGATATTAGCTTATAAGAACAAATATCACTGACCACATGGTCTTAATTCTTGATATCTGGCTAATTAATGCCAATAAAAAATGTTAAAGTCTGACCATCAGAACTTTCCTGGATCACAACAGCAGTCAAAAGGCAGTACGCAAACGTACAAGAGCTAACGGGAAGCCAACCTATCTAACCTATCATCTCATTCGATGACGATAAATCCTTAAGGTTTTCATCGGTCCTCACTATACAAATTGATTTTACACCTTCCCCATAACGGTTCGATCATTACCGATGACGTTAAGAAGGCTGAATTATTTATTGATTTTTAAATTATCCCACTGTACTAGATAAAAGAAGATACGTATACATACGACTGTGAGCTTAAGTTCCTATTAAATAACGTCTGACGAAACGCAAAATATTGTCTGGAAACGATGGTCGCGAAAAAACTGTATTCTGCCTGAGTTGTTTACTAAACTCTCAATATAAGTGTTTTTCACGTTTTTTACCAGCCTCTTCGAGAAACAATCTTTCCAGGCATAAAGAAAGAAGCAAAATTTGTCCAATAATAAAACATGGTGAGCGTTCCATTGTATCTAATTACATACAAATATCGATTCTTTAAAATTCTTTTGGCAAAACTTCTGAAAGACTCATTTTTAAAAATACATTCAATTACTTCCGTGAAAATAACCCTTAAAATATTTCATCTGATTTTATTCCGAGTGAATCTACTGCGAATAGATTAACATGTTTTCATGAAATGGTCTGCAAAACAATTCACTCTGCTAAGGAAATCAGAGTTGAGTAAGTAAAGCTTTGGACCGAGTCTGACATAAAGGAGCAATTAAAGCTATTCGTATCATAGAGACTACGAAAAAGAATTCATTAAAAACTTCTAACATCACACACAAATAATCGCACACTCACGTTCCAAGCCAATTTTATTGGGAAGCACGTTGCACTTTTAATTTTGTCTTTTGTTACTTTTCATTTTTAAATTTACTTATATAATTTTAACTTACTTGTTTTGTCGTACACATTTATTTTCTTCCTATTCTTCATATTTTCTCAACTTGCTACACAATATTTAAATTATTTTGTTTGAAAACTTTTCCTTTTAACTTCTAAATGCTGATGTTTAGCCAAGAGACATTTCAATTTGTCTATTAGAACTCTTCTTTTTTGTCATTCAAGCATAATATAATCAACCATAATTTATTGTTTAGGTTGCCCCCACTACTGTGAGGTTGTTGTTGTGGGACATTTTGTTGTGGGGTGCTTCCAATATTGTATTTAAATTATTGTAGAAGTTCCATCCAGATTCAATTTTAGTTGCAAGTTCTGTTAGTGAAAGTTTGATGTACAGGTCCAATCCCCCTGTTATCAATGCAGACGGTTGAATGATTGAATATACAAAAGGGGTGAAGTTCAAGAATAAGAATTCAGTAACATATAAATAGTCAAATAATTCAAATTTGTCAAGTACACTTCTTTCGCTCGCATCACTTGATTCGTAGTGTGAGAAATTTCGACCTGTTCTTGTGTTCTACTCATCTGTGTATACTTCTCTATCTCTTAATTCCTTTTTTCCTCCCTGACTTCTTCAAGTTCCTTCCACTCCTCCTCGACTCCTTTACCTTACACTTCTTCACCAACTCCTCTATTTCCTCCTCCAGACTGCTCCTCATCCTCCACCTTCTATCATTTTTTTCTATCTCGACTACATCTTGTAGAGTCCGACATTTCTGCCAGTCTCACTTCCGTCTCCCTCTTAGAGACTCGGATCTATTGAATTTAAACTGGAAGTTGTGTCCCACGAAAAGTTTCCTGTGAAAACACAAGAACATTATTTCCTCAGCGCTATCGTCTTTAGTCTGGTTCCCTGCTTAGCATGCTCCCTGCGTTGCACTTAGTATAGCGAAAAATGTGACCACATGAGCGGAAGTTTTCAGCGACTGGACTTTTGAACAGCTTCTTTGTCATCCAGTCAGATCTCTGAAGATTGATCCTTTGTTTAGCTTTTCCGTTTCTCCGACATACTGAAGGTTACCGATCTTATATGTAATGAGATAAAGTATATTCTCTGTTTTGCAGGTTTTGCTGGAACCATGTATGTTCAGTTTTTCGCTTGTCGTTGTGCAAGAATATATGTTGGTCTCTATATATCTCATCATAGTAAACTTGTTGAGACAAACAATTTAAATCTTTTATTCCTGTAGAAGAAGAAATGTCACGTATTATAACCTCAACGGTTTTGCTGCGAGTGATTTGGTTGTTGTTGTCTTTTCTCTGTTTGTTTTGTATTTGCCTTTGAAAAGGACTCATCTAGAGTCTAAAGGACCCAGGCTAGTTAGGTACTAGTTTTGCACTGTTCGTTGTCAGTTTATTGCATTTATCTTAATCAGTCCCTGACACACGTGATCCCTTGTTGTATCCAGTGCACTTGACCTTTGCCTCTGCAGACTTGAGTATAAAGATTTTATCCAATGTCTCTTCTTGCATGTTGTGAAAGGCGAGTGATGTAGGCTTATTTGTGACATGTGTTTATGTGAAGCTACATAATCGTTGCGTCAGGGAAATAGTCGTATACGTCGAAATTTATTGATGTGTTGAGTCTTAGTTTAAAAATTTTAAAACCAATAAAATAAAATCAACGTGACTAAGGTATGCTGAGAAAGAAAAAAAACAAACATCAACATGATCTTCCTATACATAGGTTTAAAACATTGCTGTGTTTAAGTCAGCATGCACTCGTCGATGTGGTACAGGAAACATATAAAGGTTCATATACAGAGAACATGAAGGTTTCTATACCGGAAACATGTTGATGTTGCCATGCAGGAATCATATAGAGGTTTCCATACAGGAAATATAAAGATACCTATACTGTATCAAACAATATAAAAAAACAAAAACATTTCTTTATTTTATCGTCTGCAAATTGTATTTATTGGTGTATGTATATTCAGCCTTTAATAATAGCCTCCATCGTATGTCAGCAGGAAATGTGTGGCAATAAGTAAGCAAGACTCTTGAAATAAATAATATGATGACAACAGACACAACATGTTTGGTCGTGTCCGTGAAACTTCTACCGGGTTTGAGAACCTGTCATCAGTTTTGTTTGACAGTGACTGGGGACATACTAATGTAAAGCAAATTTAAATACGTTTAATTTTGCATTTTGGCATAGCAATGTGTGTTTGTGATTGTGTGTGTGTGTGTGTGTGTGTGTGTGTGTGTGTGTGTGAGAGAGAGAGAGAGAGATAGAGAGAGAGAATGAGAGAGACTCGTTATGTTATGAGTTAGTCTAAAACATTCCAGAATGACTCATATATAATGTCAAGTTCTCCATACATCATCCCTCTCCTGTTCAGAACTTTCTAAAGGTCTCAAAATCATATATGTCACCAGCACGGTACATCGTGGGATCAACCCTTTGTTGTAGTTGCATATGAATGACATGTAAATATATAGGGATATTAGCACGTAAAGTTTCTAAAGAGTTGTTCGTTCGTATATATGACGAAGTGATGTGATGTGATTATGATTTTGAACGTCCCTTTAGCAATTTATCAGTCATTTCGCTATGATGTCTGCAGTGTGGCAATTTATAGTGATGTCTAGCACTGGGGCATCATGCCGCAGACATGTAGTATGATGTCCCACCTAGTCACATTATCCTAACACCAGGCCAACAAGGCCTAACACTAACCTCTTAATGCTGAGCGTCAAGCGAGGCAGCTGTTAGTTTCATTTTTTAAGTCTTTGCTATGACTCAACCGGGGATATAACTCACGACCTCCTGCATTCGAGGCGGACGCTCTTACCACTAGGCCACCGGAGCGGTTTTTTTTTACATATGAAGAACAGCATGTATATTGTAATTGTTAATATCTGTACTTCATCTGCCTATAAAAGAATAATTATTTTCCCTGGAGAACTACATAACTGGCTTTTGGATAAAGACATGTGCTGAAATTATTTCTAAATTGGAACAGGACAAAATAAATTGTGATTCACAATGAAAATTCTGAACATTTGTGGTAGCCTTCGTCTAACGTCACCATCCGCCATCTTCAACTGGATTGAGATTCAGACTACGTCAATTTAGAACTGTTTAGTTACAGGATTTTTGTATTTTTCACAATTTTAGGACAAATGTTTAGATCTTTTCCGTAAATCGTAAGTCTTGTTTCATATTTTACCTTTTCAGCGTGTTTTCTAGGAAAATAAATTACTTTTTAAATGTACAAAGCTTGTTGTAGTCAGTCTTTTCTTTATTATAAAATGGCTGAAAATGTTGAATTTTTCGTGGTTTTGGCTGGTTTTAACCGATTTGCCACCGGTTTGAACCGGTTTGGACCGGTATGTAACTGGCTGGAACAGGATGGAACCGGCTGTAACCGGTTTCAACCGGTCTTAACCGGTTTTAAATCGGTCCAAACCGGTTCCAACCGGTTCCAGCCAGTTACAAACCGGTCCAAACCGGTTCAAACCGGTGGCAAATTAGTTAAAACCAGGCAAAACCACGAAAAATTCAACATTTTTAGCCATTTTCCCAACCTACAAAAACTAATCTAAACCGGTTCTAACCGGTTCTAAACAGGTCCAAACCGGTTCCAACCGGTTCCTGCCAGTTACATACCGGTCAAAACCGGTGCAAACCGGTGGCAAAGGAAGCGATACGTAATAATATGTATGCTTCAAAATTTCCAAAGCACTCTCATGGAAAGTCAACATCAAAATCAAGATAGAGAATGTAACGGGAAATGCAACTTGTAAGTAATGAGGCACGCATATGTGCATCTCTATATAAATTATTTTTAAAATTATATTTTATAAACTATTGTAAAAAGTTAAATGAAGCAGAGATCTCAATATTTACGGTAGGTTGCTCTTACTAGAAGGCAATAACATTTTGAACCGATTTTCTCGTGAAGAATACATATAACCTAACGTCTTAATCTGCTGAGTTCATCTTGGGGATCAAGGGCCCAATCATGTTTACTTTACTTTACCAGAATATAATTGTACCACTAATACCGGTCTACAATTATGAGGTAATTGAAAATAAATATAATATAATTTTGTGCGTTACGTTGTGGCTTGGAAAAGGAATGAGTGAGTTTCATGATTTTGATACAAGTATATATCAAACAAATAAGGAATACGTCGCGCTTTTGAATATAACCAGTATACATGGCATTCAAAATGACTTGAATAATCAATTGACTTGGTAATGAGAATAATTTAAATAATCAGTATACACGGTAAAAAGAATGACTTAAATTCAATTTCAATAAAGCTTTTAAATCTAATCAGTACTTAAACATTAATAACTTTTTAAAATGTAACAATGTTGTCTGTGTATATATTTGTAGGTTATTTGTTCTAGCATAAACTATCATTTTTGAGAAAAGTTTTGACAATTGTTATATCCGGTACATTTAATTGTACTGTGTGTTTAATATTTCTTGGTTCATAGCACTCAACTAAAGTCAGGTTGGCCGCGCGGAATATGGCTGTGGGCTTTTGTTTGATCGCTAACGATTGCCGCGAGATTAATGTTTAACACTTACGTAAGGTTACCAGGCTCAACTAAAGAAAGAATCTTGAGTATGCAAAAGTGACCGGCCGCGTCACTTAACAAAAGTTTGCCGTTATCACACCTTATCTTAAAGGTTAGTTAAAGGGTCAAAGGTAAAGTCCACGTGGCGAACTGGCCCAGTTCTCATCCATTCCCACGTTGACAAACAGATAGAGGGATATTGTCCAATATGTTTGATCACATCGCTTCACAGCGATATCCAATTAAAATTGTGACAAAGGGCCTGAATACAATTCAGACCCGATGATGCCTTCTGAAATCGAAGGGTAATTGAGCATTCTTCAAAAGGGATTGCAGATTAATAAGGTTTACCTTGAGGAAGAAGCTACTCGTGATCTGGCGGCAGAACTTAGGAAAGATAAATCTTCCAAAAGGAAACGTTTTAGGGAACAGAAAACTTCCGGCTTTTCAAAACCACCTGGAATATTTTATATGTACTTATTCTATATTATCTTCTTTAAAATCGCACCGAATTTCATAGAAATAAGAAAAAAACTGGAGATACATAATAATCAAATAAACAACGCCTTATATTCACTGGACAGTTTTGATTACTTATTTTATTCAGAAGTATGTTTATTGCTTTATGACTTTTGTCATCAATGCTATCTGTGACACATCAAAACGTGTGTCTGTGGTTAAAATTAAGTCCTAAATAATTAAAATTATCCACAGTATCTGGAAGTATACCTATGTATTTAAATAAAATGTTCTCTAACTCTTTTTATTTAAAATCATAATCTTCGTTTTATCAGTATTTCCAAATAGACTCCATCTTATAATGAATGCATGCAGCCATAAGCTATCTCTGAAAATATCATCGTGCCATTAGCAAGCAATAAAGATATAAAGTCCTATGAAGTTATACTCGTATCTATATTTGATTTAAAGACAATTTACAGATGAGTAAAACAGAGCAAAATCAGAAGTGTAGAACGAGAGACTAACTCCTTCAAGAAGCCCAATTTAACAACTGAAATAGTTTGCGTGCCAGTTTAAGTACTTCAAGCACGACTGCGCTGAACGATAAATAGATCTTATGATTCTTTATAGTTTCATGTTCATCCGCCTTTTACTACTTTTTGCCCTATAATTGCCCTTTCCATACAATCAATACTTTTTAAAATGACTTAAGACAGATAAAACGTTTTCTTTTCATTGAGTGGAATTAAAATTAAAAGATAATATAAATATTTAGTTTACTGTACTAGTTTTACTCCGGAAACCAAATTGTACAACCGTAATAATATCATATTTAGTTGCCTAAGAAGAGTCTTTGATACAAAACCAGATCGAAACAAATTGATCTTTTATAAGATTGAAAGCATACAGATCGATTAATTGAGTTACGGTCTGTACGCCCATCGACTATCAGGTAAAAAAAAGAGTAGTCTACATTGGCTCTTTGCACTTTATTCTGTCGGTGAAGATTCTGAATGGTTAAAATCCTTGTATGAGTAATTTTCTTAAGAAATATTCGATCAGCTCTATTCACTTACGTTTTCGATAACATTCTGATTTTTTTCTCATGAACGCTACTACAATTTGATCTACTCACAACCACGCCCATGGATCCTTATTCATTATATTTTTCTTTACAAGATATTGATATTTGTTGATATTGAAGCATTGCAGTAGGAAAATATTTATGTTGTCACAGTGCCAATTGCACTTTTATCGCCGTATTTTGGATTTTATCATTGTGATCTAGCCAGACTGTTAGCACATCAGCTGTATTCCAGGCTTTTGGCACATCAGCAGATTCGTGTTTGAAATTCATTCAAAACATCACTGAAATTCATTAGGAATAATTTATACTTTTGCCCTTAGAATTTGTTCACAATACTGTAACGTTCTTTCTAAATTGTAACTTTGCCTTTAGGAAAATAATTTATTTTTTGAATTTTACTCAGTTTGTTGGGTTTTGATTTTTTCAGGTATTTAGTTGAAGTCAACGTTATTTGCTGGAATCTGAGCAAATAATGTGTTGGTGAAAAATAGTTCGCAGTTCATAACGTCGACAGCAAGATACGCGACGGTGGCAAGCTGTTTGATATTTAGCATTTTAAGGGCGTTCTCGCAAGCCATTTGCAGCGTGGTCGATTGAGTCGGCTAGGAAACACCACAACAAACAGATATGTTGACTGCCGAGGTCGGAAAGAAGCGTCTTAAAGTCTAAGACATGGCCGCAGAGAAATACGTCGGGTTAATGTCGCGGATAGAGTCGGTGGGTCAATGTAGCCAAAACGCGTCTAAAATTTTGCTTCTCTGAGAATGCGGAACATTTCCGGTTGCGTTTTAACAACAATGATGACAATATATTTGTCCATGACTGCTCCGTAAACCTCTACGTTCACCTGCTATTTCTTTTAGTACAAGATGCCCTATGACGTCCAAGTCATCATCCAAAGACATCCAGTTGCTAAAGGCTAATGATAGACAGCGGGCTTAATCCTGTGCGAGTTTACTCGTGACGGTTTCATCGACCTTGTAATAGCCGATGCTATAACGCTCAAAGAGAGCACCAACATTCATTTCAACCTTGTCACCGTCATCCGGATGTCCTGCCTCACTGATCAGTTATTGTTGAACCTTACACTACTCATCGAGGCGCTGACTCCGTATCAGCATATCGACGATTTTCAAATAATCTGTCATTGTTTCCGACGCTATTACTAGCGTGCTGACTTGTATCCGTGTGGGATGGCGGGGCCGAGGTAACCGACAGTGTTGTCCGAAATCGTCATTGCCCCCATCAAAGGTGGACTCAAAATTATATTCCTCGCATGTGGCCTGCTTAAACTTGTCGCCGAAAATCATCCGCGCACTGACCAAGACCAAATTGTACACGATTATCGTTTGCATATTTAGGAAACTACACCGCAGAGCGATTTTCCCAAGAGCTTCTGCTCATCTTTAACCAGTGTGACAGGTATACGACAGTAAAAGACGAGATCCGGGCAAATGCGCAGAAGGAGCGTACTAAAGGGGCCAATGAAGATTCTGGACAAACGGGATCATTGACAGCGCCAATAACAATGCCTGAGGAAAGATTCTGACAATGCTGAATGTGGCTGGGAAGTCATTTTGAGCTGCACTGCACCGCCTATCCCTTTCCAGCCCACTCCACCCCACCTTCAAAGAAAGAGATGTACCTTCTTAAAGATTTGATTTGACCCCAATGCAATGGTGCGCTTTGCGCAATCGACATCTAATGTGCGACTTGCAATTCGCAGAAAACCAGTGGTGGCGGTAAGCAAGCCAGTAGCAACGCTCCGTAATTTTAGATGAGTATATCTGGTGAATGATAATGGTAAAGCCTGGTCGAGTACTCGATATGTTGTGGGATGAACATCAGCACATCTCAAACTCCAACAGCGTTTAAGACGAGAAAAATGTCGCGCATATCATAAAGCGAATACGACGATCCTCTTGGCGACGCGGCTTTATATGACTTTTCAGTCTTTGCCCCAATATATCTGATGGTTGTAGAGATCTACCCGACCAGCTTAGTAAGACCAGTACTATCAAGTACAAATGATTATCAACAACAACACCACGTCTAGCCATGTTGTGGGTACGTGATCTGCCCTCTTTGAACAAACTTATGGACATTTTCGTTAATACACCCGAGTAGGAGTTTCTGGAATATATCGATATTAGCCTGGACCCGTACGCCACATAGCATCTGAAACACGGAAACAAATACAGGCATGATTCGATGGCGATCACGGAGCTGGGACATAATTCGGTTTAGCTGCTAGCCACCATGGCAAGTTTTCGACGACTAGTGTCGAAGCTACAAGCTAGAAAACTATACATCTTTCCCACTTGAGGAAAGGAACCGGGTTTGTTAGTTATAGTACGAGTCACACTGTCTGCACACTTCAACCGAATTATTCTTTCTACGAAGCACATATCCTCTCAAAACGATATAATTTATTCTTGAATATAGGCATTATACGCACCACACACAGATAAAATGATTATATGTATTTATGAGTAAATCACAAATTCCGGTGCTAAAAGACTGGGCAAAGGAGTATGCAAAGCTTTCACTGAAGTAAACAGACTTTATTAGGGAGATATTACCAAACATTTATGCTGAGAAAAAAAAACAAACAGAAAGATACAGCTTTCTGACATATCTCATTCCAGGATTAATGCAGTTTTTGAAACTTCTGGAAATATTGGGAAAAACCTTGTCTTGCAACTACAACTGGGCCATGATGGAAGATATGGGAATCAACAAGACGCATTCTTTACATGATTGACCATTTTTTTCGGACAAACATTTGCGTTGAAGGATAGTGTTGTGATGTTCCTCTTTTCCTGAGAGTCAGGAATGTCTAGATCCATAACAAATTGTGAAAGATGAAGCATGGGCAGCCATATTCAAACAGATGATCAAAAATAAGTTAGCTTATGTCAGCAAGCTCTTGAAATAGTAATGCATTGCCTTCTCCTTAGTTTGGAACGACCGGGAAAAGGCCATTACTAGTAGAAACTATTGGATAAATCATGCAAACAGCGGAGAGATACCCACCAAAAACATTGCATCCGAGAGAGGCTTTGATGTTTTGATTACAAATGAGAATAAAACTCTCATCCACCTCATGTTACTACGGATTGATATCGTGAATCAACAACAAAATGCAAAGTGGGATTGATGAAAATAAAGATAGTAAAGGAATGAATTACTTGATGAAGAACACAAAGTGAGACACTACTATCCGTCCCGAAAAGGTAAATAAGGACCTAATTAAGGCAAAATTAAAATAATAAAACATGAAGAGGTAAAAGGAAGAAAAAGAAATGAAAAGGGAAATAACCTTCAGTCAAAATAGATATCACACAAAAAGGTTTAAGAAATAGGAAGATTTTGAATACCTGCGTTTGAAATTGAACCAGATTTACAAATATTGGATCTATGGAAACAGCGAGAGGCAAACATTACCAGAATATGTGATTAGAGGAATGTTTGGAAAGTCAAGTTTGATGACGTAGAGCTGTTTTCACAGTAAAAAAAAGATACAAACAAATAACCCAGAAACAAACTACTAAAGTATTAGCAGACAATATTAAGGCAGTTCTAATGTTGTGAAAGAGAACTGGAATTCAGCAGAAGATAGTGGTATTAGGAGCGTTAATGAGCCAAAACCCATTTGTGCAACTGCAATGACATCAAAACTTGAAACAACATGTTAGCTGGTTAAGAACATTTATCGACAGCTCAAGAAAAGCGTGTTGTGAAGAATCAAAACGGAAATGTCCATCTTTTTGCCACATTGTGAACATCTTGTGGAAAACAGTGAAACATAAGTATTTAGAAAGTGGCAGTGAAATGTGGTATAATAAGTGATTAAAATAAAAAGGAAATATCCTAAAACCTCATTAAAACAGAATCTGAAAATACATATAAAGAAGTTGACTATACTGATGTAAAACTGCCATTCTCATTGCTCGTGGATTTTAAAAAAGTGACTTTATCATTAAGGTAAATCAATACTCAAATGTGTTTTGTTTATTTGATTTAATTGAAACTTTATAATCAGTCCTTTAAGGATGATTTGCAATCCCTATGTCTTTAAACAATGAAAGTCGCGTGTTTTATGGCGTCATAAAATCAAGGATGACGGCCTAACTAAAAGCGGTTAACATGGAGAAAAATATCGATTCTGTTTGCATTGCCTTTTATTTGTAGAATAAAGTGAAACATCACACATATTTTGCCAAAGTGAATATAAAATCTTAAAATTCAGTCTGAGCAAACAATATAGCGGAAATTTGAAGTGCATCTTTTGGGGACTTTAAAAACTCAACAAAACAAAAAATTAAATGCAAAGATGTGTGCAAATGGAATAAAAATCGGCTTTAGAAAATATAGGATGTAATCAAGATTGGAAGTTATTTCAATATAGCAACGAAAAGTGAAAAATAATTCGATTTGGAATTTCACTTGAACAATCTACTTGAAGAAAGGGGAGTGTCATTTGCATACATCGAACTATTTTCGGTTTGTGCACTAAATTAATCATCTTGCAGTTCAAATTACCACAAATATCGAACTATAAATCAAGGTCAATTATTATAGTTTATTCAAAATGAATATTTTTGACTTCAGACTACAGGTTTGCAAGAGCTCTGTGTTAAAATAATGTATGCTTCAAGATTTTATGCAACTAATTATTTTCTATTTTGTTATTGAATAGTGATGTCTCTCGACGTAGTCACAATGGCTTGTTCATTCGTCTTATCTGCCATTTCTCTTGGTTCATGGGCACTGTTTGTCACCTGTGTGGACTTAGGATTGCACCATTTCCTGCTGATTAGTTGTCGCAATTTGAATATAAGAAAACAAATAGAATGGATAAATGGAACTCCTATCAACAGAAGAACCACGACGAACCAAGACGTCTTTTCAGGTATGTCCCAGTTCAATGGCTCATAAATAGCTCCACCTCCTGACTTTTGGAAAATGATAGAGAAAATGACGTAGATAAAGCAAAATGACATTGGTTGGTAAAAGTGCAAAAGGCGGATGGGCTTTGCCATTATGCACATGTTCGTGACCACGAATACCATATTGATCACGTGTTTGTTGATACTGGAGTATTGATTGTCTGAAATAAAATACCAATATAGAGTAATATTAAATATATTGTTCTAATTCATTTTCTAAATTTAATTAAAGAGATGAATATTAATATAAATTCCGATTTGCGAGATCACATTTTCGTAATTTCAAGTGACAAAATATACAAGAATACATGTTCTATACTAAAGAAAATAATTATATATTCGTTACTAATTGGTGCTATAATCATTAACGCCTGAAGGTTAGATATATAATACTGATTTGAAACTCATTCGATCGATCGATTTAAAAATGTTATTTTATAAGAGATGCATGAGTGTGTGTGTGTGTGTGTGCGTGGGTGACGCACAATTTTTTACTCTCTCTCTCTCTCTGTCTCTCTACATTTGTGTCATTCGCGTTTCTAAAACAAAATAACCATTTTAAATTACTTATCTCCAAAAGAAAACAGTTGTATGCAAAAGATCGGCAAATATTTCTTTTCCTTTTTGTCTTTCTTATACTTGAACAAACAATGTTTTGCAGACACTCTATTTCTTGTATACATTTCCAAGAAACTAATTACAATTAATATCATTCGTGTCTACTTTCAGGAACCCATTTTGATCGAGAATCACTGAAATTAAATGTTGAATATATCTGACATGGGGAATTGTTAAAAGACACACGAGAACATTTTGACGTTTACGGGTATCTCAGGTTAATAAAAAAAGATCATTCTAAGATCAACATTATAAACATTCAGCATCTAAAAGAGCATAGATATCGCTCCTTGTTCTTGAAGATGAAAACTTTACTGAGAAAGACAAGAATTTATATTCGACGTTTTCTCAGGTATTAACTAATCATTAGTGTATTTTCGTCATTGGAATTTGAATATTTGTAAAGTATTTATTCCTCTGAGGTTCCATTAACTTCATTAATCAATTAAATCCTGAAACAACGTTGATTTGACAGTGATTTAAAACTGGTTATAAAAATATCATATCATTATCCCAATGTCTTACAAAGCGGTTTCTTCTTCAAATCATTTGAAAATATCATGGGATAATTTTTGCACGGAAACACAAGTTATCAATATGCAAATATATACATCTGAGTGGTAAGTGGAAGACAGAAATATGTCACCCTGGTATGGACATCCATGTATACATACATTTATGTCTCTTTATGTTTCTTATATTCCCCCGTGCTTAATGTATTAAATTGTTCATGAACGTGTATGGAATTTTTTGTGTAAAAAAATAAGAAACCCCGTAAACTCTTAGCGAGATGTAATGTTAAAATCGAACATTGTATTTCCAAGCTCGTGGCATTAAGAGATTCTTTATCAGAAGAATAGAAAACATTTTTTAAAAATACAGAAACAATTAAAGCCTTTATCCATATTATAGCTAGATTCTCAAGAAGGTTAAGCACCATTTCGAATAAAATATAGATGAAAAGGATTTTAAAAAGTCGGTTAACTGCCGGCGAATAAATACTAGGTATAGTTGTTGAAACCGATGCCGTAGTTAATGGACTAAGTTTTTATTTAAATACTGGTGAGTAAGTAAATATCGGACAGAATGATTGACTAACTAACCAAATTATTTATAAACCTATTAATAAACCAGGTAAGCATCTCACTCACATACTGACAGCGTATCATCGCAACTTTTTTTATGCATAAAGACGAACTCACTAGGTGGCAGCAGTGTCCAAAACAAAATGGTAACGAATATTGCTGCAGTGTTGATTACATTGTATAGAACCCACTCTATCCGAGTATACCACGTCATGTCTTTGCATTCGTCTGGAGAGAAAGAAAACATTGTTAGTCATCAGTCTGATACATATTAATAGATAGGGTGAATGATCAGAGCCCATTATTTCGCCCCCTTCCCCAACTCTTCCTACCTCTCACACCTGCATCCCACTCGGTTAGGAGACCGTCAGACTCGTAATCCAAAGGTTCCAGGTTCCTAAACCACCCCACCCCACATCATATCACCCCATGCCACACCATCCACCTCACCCCAACTCACCCCACCCCACCCGACCCCACCTTATCCAAGCTCATCCCATCTTAGCTGCCACAGTGTAAACTTGGAGAAGACACTTAGCCCCCACTTCCACGAAATATATTTAAAGTTTCATCGAAACCCACATAGGACTTACTCATTTCTGCTTTAGGTGACTTTACGTTCAAAATTATACTGTACTATTATACTATAGTCTTGGTACAAATGATTCCGTTAGTACCCCTCTCACCAAATGGCTTGAGTAATCTCTGTGAATTATTTGTTGATTAAAATACGCCAAATGCATTCATGCTCATGACACTAATCTCATTCTAAAGGACAAACGAACACTCTTTCCATGCTCCAAATGGAACTTGTAAATTCAGAGCTGGCATTGTACTAATAACATGTATAAATTGAATAGCTATCTCGTTTATCACGGACTGCTTTACCTACCTTGTTGTAATTGAGAAGTAGCACTCTTTATTCGAGTTCTATAGAATATGGACTAAGAAAAGGTTTGTTAAACGCAAATGGGAAATAAATAGAATTTAATAGGTCAACATGTTTTATTTTTTTTTTACCCTGTACCTTTTATGATATCCTTTCTTTTGCAGGCAATGTAGACAGTGCAGGACAAATCCCAGCCAGATGTGACAGGTATTAATATATAATCCCAGTTGCTGAGGTAGACGAGCCATCTGGCACCCATATTGGCATTGTATACTGTAAAATCAACCACCGTCAGCACCAGAAAGTAGAGTGTCCATAGCAGCAACCAAATCGTTTGAGCTAGGGAAGTTCCACACTGGAAGAAATGAGTATGAGGTCTGGACGTCACCAGTAGCTTTGAAGTTATGATGCTGTTAAATGCCGTCATAGCTTTTTCTTAAATGTTGCCAAAATCATCTTACGCCACTCTTAATGTCGCCAATTTCTTTAATAAACACGGTTTCGCTTAAATTTCGTTAGAATAGTTTTCAAATATCGCTCTAATTGATATTTTTACAAAGTTCTTCTTTTTCTTCTTCTTCTTCTTCTTCTTCTTCTTCTTCTTCTTCTTCTTCTTCTTCTTCTTCTTCTTCTTCTTCTTCTTCTTCTTCTTCTTCTTCTTCTTCTTATTATTATTATTATTATTATTATTATTATTATTATTATAACTAATAGTAGTTGTGGTGGTGTAACTATTGCTACTGCAGCTATTTCGTGAAAATAGTTTTTAAATATCGCCCTAATTGATATTTTTTAAAAGTCTTTCTTCTTCTTCTTCTTCTTCTTCTTCTTCTTCTTCTTCTTCTTCTTCTTCTTCTTCTTATTATTATTATTATTATTATTATTATTATTATTATTATTTTTATTATTATTATTATTATTATTATTATTATTATTATTATTATTATTATTATTATTATTGTAACAACTAATAGTAGTTGTGATGGTGTAACTGTTGTTACTGCAGCTGTTGATATTTTACAAAACCCATAGATAAAAGAAAGAAATCAAAGAGATAAAAAGATAAGAACGAGAAAATGTTTAAAACAGTATTTATCTATTTGCTAATCAGTTGTCTATATCTATCAGATATATGTTTTAGTTTTAAATTCATGTTCTCCTAACCAAGGACTCATTTATATTATGTATGATTCAGGTCTGGATTTCATTGATAGCATCAATTTTTGGTCTGTGCTTTAAATCATGAATAAAGCAACCTGATATGCAATTTAACGGCTAACGAGTAAACTTTAAAAGTTTGAAATACATATTGATTAAACATGGACCATGACCATTATGCAAATATTATAGGTTATTGCTAAATAGAACAAGATTATTACATTCGAGTACATTAGTCTGATAAGGCAATAAAATGGTGCTGGAAACAGATCAACATTTTTGTTTTTTATTTGCTTTCCTTCTTTTGTTCTTTCTATATTTTCTGCTTACTTTTATTAGTCCATTAGTATTGTTGTATACGAAATTTCAAGTATAAATAATGAAAGAATACAAGGCAAAACATGTGATCGATTAAAAATAACCTTTCCGCACGTCTTCAACATGAAAAAGAAACAACTTGTAAAAAAGGCAACATTTAGTAATTATTTTGATGATATTTCAACACGACGTCATTTAATGAAGCCACACAACCAGATTTACACAATACAAAAAAACAATGGAATCATACCTTAACTTTGAGATATTGTTTCAGTAAATAATAACAGATTTTCATTAAAAGCCGTTATTAATTTGCTGAGTATTACAGTCAAATTCAAACTAAAACTTTACAGTTTTAATGATATTTAATCAAAGAATATTGTCGAGGGCTGACTTCTTGGACCTATCAACTGAGGAAAAGGAGAATAAAATATGATCCACGTCAGTGACAAAACGATCACAAAGTCAAAAACTAACAAATTGGGATATTTAGACATATGTTTGATGAAACGTTAATTCACTGTGAGGCCTATCCATAAAAAGTACAAAAGGCGAGAAAGGATGGTAAATCGTGTATTATTTCAACCAGAACTCTCCATTATCATCAATCATCTATTTTGTAAACTTTTCAGATTTATAGTTATGTTAATGGGAAGCAAACCATCATTACCAAAAATGAAAGGTGTGCAAACTCTAACAGTACGACTATATATTTTGGAAAGAATATCCATTGCACGAAGTGCAACAATGTAGGGTATTATTCACTTATAAGACGAGTCAAACTGCAAACTGCACAGATTTAGATCACATAATACGTCTACTGATCTAGGTCTATGCAGTCTGTTATAGGTAAATAGTAGAACAAAAACCATAAACCCTGATCCGCAGGCATATTAGGCTACGGCAGGTAAGGATATTTGCTGTTTTGCAGTTTACCTCAACTTTAATATGGTATCAAATTCGTGTTTAAACCTCTGCATCAGTGCAATGTACTTAAAGGAGAACAGGGAGAGATTTCATTCAGGAACAAAAATGCCACCATGGTTGGAATGATTACATAGGACAAATCACAAAGATTAGTCATAACCCACGTAGACAACTCCCTTGATTTTAATTCAATACTTGTTTCTTTTGTCTTGCAGCTTAAATTGAGCTAGCATTTTCGGGAAGATTGTTTACACATTTATCTGCTTAAGATTGATATCTTTAAATGATTTCCTTGAACCGCTACAAACACTAACTTAATGAAATAATCATATTCAGAATCTATAATTGACTGACAGTGAATCAAGTCAAATTTTACATTCATGCTGAAAAAGTTTGTACGATCTCAAAATCGTCTCAAATTGATTTTGTTTTGAAGTGGATCTCGGTTCAATAACACTCCGATGCACTCACTCAGAACTGAGTCACATAGAATCTTTATTTACTATTTAAGGACACTTTATGTAAAGTAATGTGATCAGTATTCATGTCATTTCATTAGTCCTGTGGTACGAATCAGCAGTGATATTGTGGCATACCTGAACTTTCAAAACTTGACAAAGCATGGATCGAGTTAGATGACAATTCTGATATAGGAGAGGGAGAAGATTGATACATCTAGTTAAGAATTTACTGGTTTTCAATGCATAACAGTAAAATATCAAACGTTGTCATAATTTTTTTCACTGTGTATTTATTTGCACAGCCAGTGCATTATTATAAATACATTTGATATTAACAGCTATGATTCAAATTTCAAAATGAAGCTTCACTGTTGAGAAAAGTCAAAATTACCTCAGATTGTCAATTAATAGATTTCAATATCTTTATTCACCAGTCAATTGCTGTATGGCAACCGATTAAGGAACAAAATGAGCATACTTGAAGCAATATCACAGAACCATGCTATTTTTTAAGTTTTGTTTCTCTTTAGTTAGCAAAGGCGAAGCGCCAATGCTGCATGATTAACGAGCCAAAAATGTGACGAGAAACTATTTCTCAAAAATAAAATTATAATAACTGTGTGGGAGATTTACGCATTTCCTGAAGACAGTGAAACTTTTCCTACTCATTTCTTATGATACGAGGTATATATATATATATATATATATATATATATATATATATATATATATATATATATATATATATATATATATATATATATATATATATATATATATATATATATATATATATATATATATATTATGTTTTTTCTCATTGGTGCGAATTATAACTTTCGAAGTTGTTACACATTATGTTAGTGTAATTGTATATAAATTGTATATAAATTTCCTTTGTATAAAACTGTATCGAAACATATAATGTTGGGTCGTTCAACAGGCCCATTTCCCTAATATAATCTGACAGTTTAGAGATTGAAAATTTGTTTGAAGCATAAATATGACCGTATACAAATGTAGAGTAAAGCGATACCTCAAGAAAAAAATTAAATTAAGGACTAGAAATTAAAGATTATTTATTGAATAGCATAATGACTACAGCAGATACAGTAATATGATCTATTCGACGTTCCACTCGGACGTTATTTTGTGCAATTTGTTCACGGCATAGTTTTGTAACAATCAAATTTAAAAGAACTCCAATTAAGATCAATTTACTTTAACAGTCCAAGTAAGTGGCACATTGTTATAATTCATGAGGGATATACAAGCTTAAAAGAATTAACAATCATTTAGTCGAACTGATAAAGTTTGTTCCTAGGTTGTTTACTGGATTGGTTATAAAAGCTATACAGTATTATTCACACCTCGTTTACAGTATTGATAATAAAATTCCTACAGTCAATGAAAACTTGACTGGATCACAATGATCGAGCAACTCGAATGGCATACGATATTTTATGCACAATAATGCAGTTGAACAAAGTAATCCTCGTCATGTGCTATCTGTATCTACATACATACTCTACTTATTCCCAACAACAAACAAACATAACACGAATGCCTGCACACGTCTTATGTAAACTTCGAAAAACTTAGGCTTAAGAACTTGGCTATCGTGTTTGTTATCTTGTGCATATGCTTACTTGACTTAAAATCCTTATTAAAATTATTACATGTGAGCCAGGAGACGTGAATCTCTTAACACATGTGTGTGTGTTCTCCTAACGTGGATTCGTACCCATATTTTCTAAGAGAAGTGATATTTTCCACGTCATTTTTGTTTCAGCTTGGCTAAGTCAATTAAGACAAGAACCCATCAAATTTCATCTCATTTGTCTTTGATTCGATAATTTCAAGCATTATAGCATTATAGGCATGTAAACAACTTCATAGACCTTCCGATAATTATTATAGAAATATTAAGTGAATTTCGATTCAACTGGTGTGTATGTGTCTGTGCGTGCGTGCGTGTGATTTAGGATTTTTAACGTAGCTTTTTCAATTTGTTAGTGAAATCGCTACTATGTCTGCATTAAGCCAGTTTTTTTGTGATGTCTAGTACTCGGACATCCTGCCGCAGACTTGTAGTATCATGTCACACACAGTCACATTATCCTGACACCAGGCCGACCTTCCCAAACACTAACCTACGCTACTAGAACCATTTTGATAATTATTTGGTATGACTCGGCTGGGATTCGTTCCTGCGACCTCCCACATCCAAGTTGGACACTCTAACCACTTAGGCCACCTGAGCTCAACTCGTTTGTATGTATGTATGTATGTATGTATGTATGTATGTATGTATGTATGTATGTATGTATGTATGTATGTATGTATGTATGTATGTATGTATGTATGTATGTATGTATGTATGTATGTATGCATGCACATATGATGTCTGTATGTCTGTCTGTATGTATGTATGTATGTATGTATGTATGTATGTATGTATGTATGTATGTATGTATGTATGTATGTATGTATGTATGTATGTATGTATGTATGTATGTATGTATGTATGCATGCACATATGATGTCTGTCTGTCTGTATGTATGTATGTATGTATGTATGTATGTATGTATGTATGTATGTATGTATGTATGTATGTATGTATGTATGTATGTATGTATGTATGTATGTATGTATGTATGCATGCATGCACATATGATGTCTGTCTGTATGTATGTATGTATGTATGTATGTATGTATGTATGTATGTATGTATGTATGTATGTATGTATGTATGTATGTATGTATGTATGTATGTATGTATGTATGTATGTATGTATGTATGTATGTATGTATGTATGTATGTATGTATGTATGTATGTATGTATGTATGTATGTATGTATGTATGTATGTGTGCGTGCGTGCATGATGCATGCATGCAGGCAGATAAGTAGGTAGGAAGGTAGATAGGTAAGTAGTTAAGTATGAATGTTAGTAGGTATGTGCGTATGCATATATGGATATATCTATGTAAGAGTGAATGCAGATATGTATGTAGATATGTACGTAAGCCGAATGTACAAATTACAGTATATATTTATACATGTACTAAAATAACGTTAAAATGTTTCCTACCTGCAATTTTGAAAAAAGACTTGGTCTGTCATGAGTTAATCCAAAATTTTTCAGGCAGAACTCTTCCCTTACGTCCTTTATCCAGCTCATGTGTGTAGTTTCTGTCCCAATTACATTTACATTGTAACTATACCTTTCTGATTTGAATAGCTAAAAAAGAGCTTTTGTTAGGGTTTATTTATCTGTTTATTTATCTGTGTGTGTGTGTGTGTGTGTGTATTGTAGCTATTGACGATGTTTTTGGATTTTTTTTATTTCTCTAATTAATATTATCCAACTAAATAAAAGAGAAGCTTAGGATTTAAATATAAAAGTTCCTTCAAATGAAGACAGTTGGGAATTATAGATGGTGAATTCGCGGCCATTCGATCATGGGCGATTGCATCAAAACAAGAGGTAATCGTTTTAGCGAAATAAGGTACCAGCAAAAGGTAATTCAAGCAATATTTACAGTTGGTCAATGTCATTATTATGCATTATTTACAATTTCTTTTGACCATGAGAGAGAGGGGGAGGGAGGGAGAGGGGGAACATGATCAAATTATAACCGCTTTTTACCGCCAATTCAAAATACCGAGGATAAGCAACTTATACACGGTCGTCTAACAGGAGCCACTGCGAAAGAATCCATAGTGGCGAAGTCGCCTAGAAAGAAGAGGCTAGAGCCTTCAGAGAAGTTTATAACAGAGGAAAATGAAGTAACACGTTCAAAGTGAACGACTGCTAATGGTGATGACCATTACCACGAGATTTGCAGCCAGCATGCCGATGTCAGCGGTCCTCAGCAAGAACGGCACGATTTACCCAATAATTTCGGGCACAGATATCGCCTCTTTTCTTTTAGCGATTACAGCATTACGACCAGCCGCTCTAGATCCCGTTTGACCAATTCTTTTACACCGCGGAGTATGGTATGGGTGCATGGGTTTGAGTTGCCGTTGTACCGTCTCAGCCTTTTGCTCTTATCGCGGGCACAATTGCACTTGTGATGAACCCCGGTGGCACAAGAATGGAGGTTATAGTGAGCCCATGTTCATTGAAGAGTGTTCTTAACCTCTGAGCTTGGTTTCTTTTTTCGTAGAGGATTTTGTTAATATTCTTCCAAATCTGGAAAATTTGACTAAGTAGTGGCAGCCTTCTTCCTTCGGCTTCTCGCATGTCCTGGTGAAACTTATCGTCATTTACAAGCTCGATCATAGTCTTTTGAAGTGCCGAGTCCACGGGTCTGTCGCGTCGGGAGGCTTTTAGATTATTGTAGCTCAAACTCGTTTAGCACAATGTCCTCGACTCCATAAGTTGCAAGTAGCTCGGTATATGTCAGTCTATGTATGTCTGATGGACGTAATCTCGTGTGCAGAACAATTATTGTGCCAACCATTTACCAATCTCCAGCTGCGACAAGGCCTTGTGTGCATTTGAACTGCTCGAATCAATATTTAAAGGACCATTTTGATTGTATTGTTATCATCTATCCCACACGACACTTCAAAAAGTTATGCAAGATAGATTCAGGACAATTTCTGATCAACACTGAGGGTCATGACCTGTATGCTTCATGCGCTTTAGAAGGTTCGAGGAAATCATAAATCATTATATGTTCAACGAGTGTTCCCTATTTTCTGACGTCTAGCATAGGAAACGACCCTCACTAAACATTTTTATGTCATTCGTAATGCCAGCATTAGAGTGAGGCTCATAATACACATGTACAAATTCTTGGCCGGCAATTACTGAGAACATAATCCAAAGCTATTCAGTATCTCCTTTAGTGCAAAGACAACGTTTCATTTAGAGACGCACTGAGATAAAATGGTATCAATGAAATCTCACTTCGAGCAGAGGTCTATGAATTTCCTTGAAAGGAAAGTGCACAGACCCACTATTGGCCTACCAGTTTGTTTCCACTGTACTTCTATTGTGCGAGCATCCACGCTTCGTGATATGTATGATCATGTCATAATTGAACAGTACCGATAACTTCTCAAGAGTCACGAGAGAAGTCGTTAGTGAGATTGATATATATGAGTTGGCAGTCAAAATGGAAGGCATGGCGACTACATCTAGTGAACTACTAACATGTCATTGTGACCGCCGGTCTGAGCTAGAGCACTGTAGATCGGCAAAAAAATACATAGGCCGTCATCTAACGTTTGCAAGCCAAAAGGCGATGAGCAGTTGCGAGGCTGTAAAATCTTACACCACGAATGAGACCAAGGTGTGTGTCATGATGACTGCTGTGTTATGGCCATCTCAATTTGGTCCGTACACAGCATGTGTCATGATGACTGCTGTGTTATGGCCATCTCAATTTGGTCCGTACACAGCATGTGTCATGATGACTGCTGCGTTATGGCCATCTCAATTTGGTCTCTACACTGCATGTGCCATGATGACTGCTGCGTTATGGCCATCTCAATTTGGTCCGTACACAGCATGTGTCATGATGACTGCTGCGTTATGGTCATCTCAATTTGGTCCGTACACAGCATGTGTCATGATGACTGCTGTGTTATGGCCATCTCAATTTGGTCTGTATACTGCATGTGTCATGATGACTGCTGTGTTATGGCCATCTCAATTTGGTCTGTACACAGCATGTGTCATGATGACTGCTGTGTTATGGCCATCTCAATTTGGTCTGTACACAGCAGTCAGAATCCATTTCTGCTCGGTTCGCAATTCGCATGTAACCGATATCAATTACACCCCTACGCTTTTTGTATGGAATAGTAT
>JAEAOA010000980.1:830000-942500 GCA_016746295.1 Potamilus streckersoni | reverse complement strand
CTGGATATGACGTCATATAATGAATCAGCAGTTTTCGGTCTGTGCAGTTTGTTTGGAGTAATATGTACAGTAACAACATAAAACCCGATCTGCTTGCGTATGCGACGGCAGATTAGGCTCTTTGTTTGCAATTAGACTTGACTTTTACGAGAGTGATGATAATAATAAAAAATTGAACATAATACATAATCAAGATTATCCAAGAATGTACTCTTTGTAAAACGATTACAAATCACAAATTCGATTAGATTATGGTAACATCTGAAGATAATCTCTGTAAAGATATCATTTCTAACATCAACATTTAATGAGCCAGCAACCGTTCCATTGCTGACAAATACAGTTTAAAACATAATTTGTCTTCAAAGTTTGTAGCTTGTTAGGACGAGTGAAAATATAATCAGAAAGGCCATCTTATCAAAGAGTCCTCTAAAAGATACATATATATATATATATATATATATATATATATATATATATATATATATATATATATATATATATATATATATATATATATATATATACAGAGAGAGAGAGAGAGAGAGAGAGAGAGAGAGAGAGATGGAGCTTAGATATAGGCCATTCTGATTGGTATTATTTGATTTTGCACTGAAGAGCAAGCCAAGTTAAAGCTATTAAATTCAACATACTTTATAAACCGTGATACATAAATAAGTTATAAACCGTGATAATAATCAATTCAATATTACATCTTCTAATACATTGTATAAATTTAGTTTTTGGAACTAAACACTGTTGCCACTACTTACATTCGAGCCTAGAGTACATGGAATGTTTTTATTGTTGATTACAAACAATACGATTTCTAAATAGAGTGTAAAGAAAATACGGCCAGGGAACAAGTCTGCATAATATTGATATGAGGAGGGTAGTATTGCAAATCAACAAAGGTTTATGTAAGCACGTTTTAGTTGTCAAGTCAGATATTGACTTTGTACAGAATATACACGTATATGAACAGCAAACGTATATACGGCAGTTGTGATTAATTGCTCTGAGGAATAATGCGAGGGTATAATTAATGGGTTGGGTAGGATTATAGTGAACATTACATTTGCAAGGTACTCTATTTTGAGGAAACATATTGGGAGAATATAATAATCAAGGAAAATCTAAATTTAGTTTGCTGGAAGGGTACCATTAAGGACATAGAATTGTATTTTAACTATATAAGGGGAGAGAGTTAGTCTGAACACAACCAGCTTTCCTCTAAATCTGCCACTGATGATGCATTTCGCGATATGGTCGGCTATTGTGTATTACGGGTTGGGGATTGGTCCAGTTTTTACATAACATGATTCATTCCCAAATTCATTCTTTCTGCTACCAGCTGCCTGTTGATACTTGTTCATTCGGAATTCTAATGGGCCGATAGGTATTATTGTCTCTGGCATTGTGTGAACAGTTACCTAACGATACCCGTAGACTTACATTTGTCTTGGAGGATGTATGCTGCAATGGTGGTTAGTTACCTTGAACGTTTACATGTTTAGCATGTATACATTCAAAGCGTATTATTTTTAGGTTAAATTATCTGGAATGTTCCTTACCAACTGATAATTATATCTCTAACAATTACTCTGCATCCTACTTCAGCTAAAATTTGGATGTCGCTTAAAACAATCCGGAACATAACTGGTCCATGATAGATAGACATGGGTGTCTTTTAAGTTTCTTTTGTTGCAATCCCTGTTTGAATTCAGCATTTGTTTGAATCCCCTTAGAATGATATTCTGATTATTCATGTAAAAGTGTATTATAGACGATTTAGTTAATATAAAAACTCTAAAAAGCTTCTAAATGTGTTCCTTATATTCAGAATTCCGTTAGATTCTTTAAAAATGGTTCATAATACTTTGATGATATATTAATGAAGAAAAAGGCAATTTATGCATTATTATTAATGAGCAGATATAATTATATGTTTTATTTTCAGCCAGTGTTGATGCTGCATCACCATATGTGTTTGATTCTTTATTCTACCTAAATACGCATCCAGACCTTGAAAATGCAGGACTGAGAACTCCCGATGCCAGAAGATCTCATTGGCTGCCGACCAGGATAAAACAATGACGATAAGATTGCGCAAGTTTCCATAGTAAGCCCTATTTAGAGCGGTGAGAATTCAGATGCAGGCGTTTCCGTTTTATATTATACCAGGTAATGCTTAGAATTAAGAACTAAACGCATATAAATGTGTATCAGGTTCTGCACATCTCTCTCTCTCTCTCTCTCTCTCTCTCTCTCTCTCTCTCTCTCTCTCTCTCTCTCAGCATCTTTCTTTTATTGATATTTTAGCAGCTGATTACAATATTGATCTAATAATCGATTCATATGTTTATACAAATACCTGTTAGGAAGATATCCGAACCATCATGAACATAAAATACTCATGCCACATCTATTTTTAGCTATTGCGGCGAACATGTATTTAGTCGCAGAATTTGTCAACTTGATGTAACAACAAACACCATATTTGTAGGGTAAGGTACTATTCCCCTATTAAGCAAGACCAGGATGATGGGTATGCAGCAGGTTTTCTTCTTTAGCGGAATGACTCCTGAAATATTCAGTTTGGCCATGAACAAAACGGGTGGAAGGAAGCGCCTGAGACATGAGAATTGATTTGTAGTGATATTATTATGTTGGAGGTGGATAGAAAGGCATCTCTTTCTGAAAGCAGTAGATTATCGATTAAAACGCTCATCAGAGCTATTGTTCAATTGGTTTTCTTTTTTTAAAAAATCATTCCGAGGTTAACTTAATCTTAATTTATCCTATCCATGGAAATCATTTTAACCTCTCTCCAATATAGTACCCATCACTCTACATTTTCTTGAACGTAATTAAAAACATCATAACTACATATCCGAAATATTCAGTGTCGTCATCTTCGTTATTACTGGCATTAAAATAGATCACAAATATATTGAAATATCACAGTCTTATAATTACAAGTTTTATCGCTTCTAAATGACCTTCTTAAAGATGGTTACCGGATGGCCAACTGGGGCATCAAGTCTGGGGAAAGTGATACCAGAACCAAGGAAATTGTATAGTTGCGGAGAGGCGAATGGACAGACAGATAGTTTCACGATATCCCTCAAGCAAACGTGCGTGGGTAACACTGGTAAACAATGTTTAGAAATTGTCTGCTTCAGAGATAAAATGTGCTATTTATTATGAATTTTGAGGTGCTGAATTCAAATATAACAATTAAAACACTAATTGGCTACTGTTTCCAAGATATTCAAGTTTTTACATTTTTACATTTTACATCTGTGTGTGTACTTAGTATAGTTTAATCATAAATTAAAAACCTAGGCCATTTCATGCGTTTATGGCTTTCTTTATATGATAGTATTTCACCTGTCCTGTTTATGCAACTTTATAAACAACACAACGTTATATAAATAAATTTATTATGAAACAAAAGGCAAAAAGCTATTATGTATATGTAAGTACATAGCTTAGTCTTATTCAGTGTCTGCTAATCGCTTCTTGGCTTGTCTCATGCATTTATTAAATGGAGTATCTCTTATTACTGATTAGCAAACGTATGCAAGCATTGATGGGCTCCATTTGCCCTGAGAGAGCTTCTCAATTGATGCAATGTCATGGTGCCGTTCTCGTCGCTCATTACTCCGCAGTTCGGTGGAAAAATCTAGATGATAGCGCAAAAATGTATCCTTAGAGACATGTTGTAACCACGTCTTTTGCATGCCTTGAGGAGGTTTTCCACCAACTCTCTGCAGTTCTCTTCCTTGTTGTTTCCGAGAAAATTTGTTGCCCCTAATTGGAAGGCTTTTTATTCTGTCTTTCCCTAGTCACGCAGTGCACGGTTAAATGCATCATTTCGAAGAAGTGCACGAATCGGAGGACCAACAAAGACACCTTCCTTTATCATAGCTTCACTTAACCTTGAGAACTTTGCACGGATGTTCTTTAAAGCTGCCTGTGTTTTTTTTTTTCATGTCCTTAACCAAGTTCTTAATCAGACCCACTTTGATGTGCATTGTTGGTAACAAAATCATAATTGATTCAACAATTATTGTTTGCTGAATACTTTTCCTCCCAGGCTCCAATGACTGTTGAAATGGTCAATGTCTCTTGATGTAGTGGGAACCTCTGGCACGACTATCCCATTCTCAGAGAAAACAGCAATACTTTGTGTATCCAGTCTGCAGGCCAAGCGATAGAGCAAGTACCATCAAATTGCCACAAAGCTGACACTGACTTTAGTTATAGCTTATGTACCTTAAAATTTGTTTCATGTTTTCATGGTCTCTTTCATATGGACAGCATGACCAGCTGGAAATGATTGTAAAACATTTGTCATTATGAATCGTGTTGAGGGCTGCCATCACACCATCGATGTTTTTGTAGGCTACAAGATCACCAACTACGAAAAAGAATGGGACAAGATCATTTTGACGGTCACGGATCACGGAAACCTTAATATCACCTGACAGAAGATCCCACTTCTGTGGTCTGGAGCCCAACAGCTCTGCCTTAGTCTTGGATAGTTCCAAATCCCTGATAAGGTCATTCAGGTCACCTTATGTTTTGAGGTGTAATTCAGAGGAGGATGGGAGAAAATATGGGTCATGTGACATTGATGGTTCAGAATAAGTTTAATTCCCGTCCTCTTCCTCTCCATCGTCTGACTCAAGTGAGAATAATTCTTGTGCATCAGGAACCGGCAGTCAAACTCTGGGGTTGCCATTGTTTTGCCTGAATAGCAAGTACTATCCAAACCCCATTCAGGGATTTATTCATAGATCCAATGAAGGATGTGTTCTAGTAGTGTCTGGTTTAAATTGAGATCTAGAGCCAATAAACAATTTTAAGCATCATTTTTGTTCTCAGTGAACAAGAATTTGTGAAATTTAACTACATTTTTTTCGGATACATTTTGGCTGTACACCAGTGAAATGGGTAACAAAATAAAAATCGAGATTACTCTAATAGTCGCCTCTCGAGGTGTAGAAGAATACACCAGACACTCGTCTCTGTTTTCATGTGCTATTCTTAATGTTCATTAGCAACATGTCCTGCACGGTTTACATTCTTATAAATGCACTATATTTTATTTCATTATTAACTTAAAATACAAATATTCTGTATATAGCATGAAGGTGATCAGTCTAAGGTCACATATAAGGCTAAGATTGATTAGTTCGTATACCAATATCGAACTAGGTTTTACACGTACTAGATTTTCTGTTGTATCTTGCAGTATTAAAGAAGGTGTATTACTAATGTTGTGATGGATGGCATTTATCTTTGTGCAATACGTATTAATTTTTGACTTTTAAATTCTTAGTTAATCTGACCTTAAGAACGTCTTCCATTTAGAATACCTATTGGCTGTCAAGCAGTATCTTGAACATGAAATTCAAGATGGAAGATTGGGTTATAAGGAGAGAGGATGTCATGACCAAGATGGCAGGAGATGGACATTTTCCAATGGGTATTGTCTTTTTATCAGCGCAACATTTCGAACGGGCGCCGCAATAGAGTGTCGTTTGGAACAACAAGAATTGTATTAATTCTGTCGACCATGGACGGGTATTGCAGATGGCATGCAACACAGACCATTTTACGGAATGTTTTAACCCAATAATGGCAGGAGAAATATGACTGGATTGGGTCTATCACTGACACTGTCATAAACCACGTCAGTGCACACGGACAGGTTCTTCATTCAACGGAATTTAGTATTTAGTGAAACTCCGATTACGCAAAGCCTTGTTCAAATCCACAAACTTAATATCTCCATCGAACAGGCTCCAAGAAATAGTATGCTTAATACTAGTGCTTGATTGTTTTATGGGTAATCTAAATTTTTATTCCTATTTTTAAGGTCCATCCTGCTCACTGGATGCGTTCAGGTACAAGACATCGACGGGATGGCTGTGACAATGGTTCCTCGGAATTGAACAAGAAGGACATTTATGAATATCTTTTCAATAAGATTGTCACCATTTACTATGCTGGTCATTGAAAGAGTTTGTATCTAAGAGTTTGTATCTAAGTTCACTATTGGAGAATACAAACCAGACGGTTCACGTACATCCAGATGGAAATGACAACAGGTTACATGACTGGAGAATTCACTAAAACCTACAACTTACATACTGGTACACACCAGATAGAAGGCCATCACTCGAATGACCAACCCGTTGTCATGGCAACTGCTGATGTACACTCCTCCCGGTGAAAATACATACGCGCCTCAGTACTACAGTGTTTTCTTTTTCCCCGAGATCCAAGGATTTAACATGCAGGCTTTTAAGTGGAATGTGGTTTACCAGAAGAGAAAGCCAAAAGAACACGATGACTAATACATACAAGACTTACATATGCGTTTTTTATTTGAATGTCGTGAAAAAATTGTCTAACTAATGTTCTCAATGCACATGCCCATATTTTAACTTCTAACGATTATTTGGACATGCAGATCAGTTGAGGAATAAAGACAAAAACAAATGTAAAACATGTATAAGAATAAATAAAAAAAAATAAAAACTGCAATATGTACAGGAAATATTACAGTTATCTGGTAAACAATTTAAAGCAGCATATTTTGGTGCCTAATTTTTTATCAAATTCTAAATAATAATTAATTGACAATGAAAATTATCTTTATTTTGAGCATTTTATCAACCACGAAATCGGCTACACTTCGCATCACAATGCGTAAATAGTGAATTCACAGTGTATCTGCGTATAACTCGGTTTGAACGTTATCTTTTATACTAAACAATTCCTAAATATATTGACTTTGTTGAAATCATTTTTTATTTCTAAGGTTAAATCTAAACTCCATGATAATATCTTTGGCAGGTCTATTTGTATGTCATGCATTTATATTAAATGAAGCTTTACAGTATTGACAAAAACTTTTAATGTAATTGTTACAATAGCAACTTGTATACATTGCTCACAATTTGGAAACACTGCTTTTAGTACGATAGAAAAAATATTAGTTTCAGTTATTGGCTGACTTTATTGGCATGGATGTAATACAGCAAGGCAGAGTAAATATATTTTTTATGAAATTCCCTCATTTATGAAATATTTGATTACAAAATATCAAAACCTAACTCGTTTTCAAAGCATATATGGATATACAGCCAAGGCGACTATAATCTTATCCGACATAAAACATCCACTACCTACTGTTCTTTTTTTGTTAGATGAGACGATATTAACTTATAAAGAACAGCTATCTAACATATCATCTCATTGTAGTAACTTTACTTCTATTCAGAACAAAACAATTACTCGAGAAGCAAACAGCTACGTGCTTTACAATTACCGCAAAAGCTGAAATTAGGCACATTTACAAACTAGTGGCAAGTTCATTAGTCCTCTCTAGACAAATAGACTCCACACATTCAAGATAAAGTTAAGATTATTACCGATGAATTGAAAAAGCTGAATAATTTAACGATTGTTTTAAATGTGCACACTGTATTAAATGAAAGAAGATATGTGTAGACACTAATGTGAGCTTAAGTTCCAATTAATTAATGCCTGACGAAGTACAAAAATGTTTTCTGGCCCCGATGGTCCATATAGCTGTATTCTGCCTGAGTTGTGTAATAAACTCTCACATATGCTTTTTCACGTTTTGACCAACCTCTTAGAGAATCAATCGTTCCAGAAATAAAGAAAGAAGCAACGTCTGTACAATATAGAATAGGGCGGGCTTTTTATTGTATCTAATTACATACGAAAACCACGTCTTAAAAATGCTGTTTGGAATGGTTTTGAAAGACTCATTTTTAAACATATATTCGATTACTTCCGTGAAAATAACCCTCTTAAACTTTTCCATCTGATTATATTTCGCGTAATTCTACAGCGAATAGATTAACATACCTCCATGAAATGGTTTGCAAAGCAATTCACTCTGCTAAGAAATCAGAGTTGAGTAAGTAAAGCTTTGGACCGAGTCTGACAAATAGTACTCACAAATTAAAGCTATTCGTATCATAAAGACTCGTGAAATAGATCATATTAAAAACTGTGCATATTTTCTTATTTGTTTTTAGCATCCATATCTTTTCTTCATAATTTCAAAACTTTCTATATAATGTTTTAATTATTTTGAATAAAACGTTTCCTTTTAACTTGTCTATTTTCTTTATCGAATCTTCACTTTGTTTATTAGAAACTTATTTTGTTTTCATTAAAACACACACGCACACAAACGCATATGTAATCTAAAACTTATAATAGTATTAGCTACTGGCTTGTATTATAATTTTTGTATCTTGAATATTGTACCTTGTGTAATGTCCAACTAAAAATTATTAAATTCAATAAAATAAAAATCAAAATAACATTTTATAATCGATCACCTTTTCCTGTCCCAACTATTTGAACACATCTTTGTGTTGTTTCGTCTTGCGTTTATTTTGTCTGACAGTAATTCAAGGATCTCTTATCCAAAGAGGGTTTCGCGCATCTATTAAATACAGATTATTTCGAGAATTCCTCACTCAAAGAGGGTTCTGGGTATCTATTAAATATAACTCATACTTTACCCGTCATAATATGAATCCTTCATCGTCAGCTTTATTTCATTCCGCAAGAGATTGCAATATATAATAATGCAAGTGTAATGTATAAAATGTAGCTTGTTTGTAATCAGAGAACTGTTATCAGGCATAAAAAAGAAACATACATACAAATAGGAAAGCTGTAGTTAAATTATACGATATATAAAGAAGGAGTTCTTGTTTAAAGATTTAACTGAACCTGCTTATCCTCCTGGCGAAGGAATGGCCTAGTTTTTGAGATACAATTATGTCATACGTGATGATCAAGCTATTATAAATAGTTTAGGGTTAAATAAGGTCAATAAATGACTAGAGCTAAGAGATAAAGTGTCTCGCGTATAATTTTGACACAACGTATCATTCGTAAATTTCATGCTATGAGTATGATTTAGAGACAATGTGTCATATGGAATGGACATGCTGTAAACATAATTTAGAAATAATGTATCATGCGTAATTTTCATGATATGAATGAAATTAGAGATATTGTGACGTACGTAATTATAATGCTATGATTATAATTTAGAGACAATGTGTCATACGGAATTTTTGTGATATGATATTTTGCTTCTATAACTTCATGCATTGTTTTATCACTGAGATAAACAGTTTCCAAATATTGGATGCTTAGTACTTTGCCAATTTTTTATTTTATTTTCATTATACAAAAAATGACTGTTTACCTATTGGCTTCATATATAGCTTGTGAAATAATTATTTGTATGTGCAAACATGTGTTCGAAGATGCGCGCTCACTATCTTCCGTCGAGGATGCGAAGTCGTTTAGGGATGACACAGAATTTCGTCCATGGCTTGAATAGTCTTTAAACCGACGATCTTTTAAAAATAAGACCAGCTTTTCAGACAGCTTTTCCAGTATCGTCGATTCGCTGAAGTTTTGCACGATGCAAGACCAAACGATCGACATGGATTTCTGTTTGTAACGACGACTACCATTAACTTTAGCCGTCAGTGTGACAAAACAGTCATGACGGTCAAGATTAGGCTGGATGGAAAAACATGAATGGCTTTTTAATGTTAATACCTTTCTTGGTTTGCAAGGGTTGGAGAACCATTTCGATACACACCATCCTGTTGACAACATCGTAGCGTTTTGATCCCTATTGAACTTTGTCCCAATCACTATCTGTCAGCAACCTGATAAAGACTATACGCCTTTCGCGTAAAATCTTATCATATCTTACTTGATGACTGCTATGCATTACATCAGAATGAAAGGGAAAAGCAAATTCCCAGATCCCTCCTTTTGGCTCAAGATGTTCGCTTGGCTTCGTTGTCGACAAATCCACATAAAATCAAAGGAGATTACAAGAACGATCCGAATAACTGCGAATGATGGTTTTACATTCAGAGTACATTAGCAGATAATGATGTAGTCTGTTTTTACCAACTAAAGTAAAAGTGCATATTTTGTCGTTCTGGCTCTATAGTCCTACACGGGAGGAATTGTCCGCTCCTGTTACACGGATCATTGGTTCGCTCATTGAATTGATCAGATAGCAGCAAGTCTTTAACTGACATGTGCAAGCCAAATAATAAAGGTCAGAGATAATATTCTCAAGCTTTTGCACCAGAGATCTTTCGTCTCCAATTGCACATTTTACTCCTTTAGCACAAGTACCAGAAGCACAAGATGATATCTTCCCCGGTGGCTGAGTAGCTTCACAAAGGATGTTGTTTCCTCTGCGTGCGCTTGCTTTATGAGAATAAAAAATTTCTTCCATTAGCGACTATGCATAAACGTATCCACTATGTTGTGAGAGTCAAAGCTGTTTCATATACTATATCAGACAAGAGATAGAATCAACTCCGTGTGAAGATATGTAACTTCCTCATCTTTCCCATTCTTCCTTTGCGATAGAGCAACCTATTAGACGAAGATATGAATTATTTCAGAGTAAAACATGTTTCATATTTGGCACTTACCTAATTATCATACTGACATACCTAAATATTTATAATTATATTCGAAGAAAACCATTAGCTTTGAACTTCCACCTTGGCAGGCAGCCGGGGTATAACACATCTGTTCCTAACACAAGCTCAAATGCGACTAATGTGTTTCGAACATACATATTGGTGGGAGAAAACTATATTTGACATTAGAACTATACTCATAATGTATGATGATCCTATAGGTGATATCGAAAACACATTTTATTCTAATTTCACCGAATAGCAGACTAGCTTAACATACCTTAAAGAATTACATGGAAATGTGGCTAAGAAATCTTCAGGGCGATTCGCATGATGTATTTTCACGCAAGCTCAGTTATAAAAAATTAACAGCTATAACATGATAGAATCTACACGGTCCAGTTTGTTTTACAGATAAGAAATTGTTCTGTTTTGTTAACGCATACAAAATTATCCGACTATGCCATCACTATAGAAAATTATGAAGCCATGACATTTGCATAGGAGACGTTAACTATATAACTTTCCTTTCCCTAAACGATAAGAATTTGGGATAAAGATATCAAGGTATGAAATAGTCCATCAAACATATAAATATATATGAAAATGCACCTTTCAAGACTTTCTCTTTCCACGTCTTCCTACAACTAACATGAAATTGCCTCATTGTGTCGAAATATGAAACTACGCAGAGACCCAAGATCTCAACTTTGGGTATAACGGGATCAATTGTACAAGTTAAGGTGGGTAGAGCTTAAAATTTAGCTACTAAGAAATAGATAACAAAACTAACTGTGATTGGTATAGTATGTAAGTGTTATAATTTCTGTCAGGCTTAAAAAAGTTGAACCTATCGTCAACAAGTAAGATTACGTAAATTCGTATCAATGTGATGTTTGACTGATGTTTCGTAAATTCTAATCAGATAAAAATAATACTTTTACTGTGGTCCTTATACACCCACATCTAACATATTAAACCGTGTTTAATTTCTATATCGATATAACTAAGAATCCAATATATGGCAATGGTATATTTTATATAGTTCATTTTAAGTTCAATTGGATGGTGTTAACATAGCTACAAAAAAGGTTTACAGGTTAAGGTCTGTAAGGTCTACATTAATTTACAATGAATAGATCTCTCGAGATTGTTCCTAGACTTGAAATTTAAACATGGCTGCTGTAGTATTCTGGCTAAAATTACAAAGTTCCCTGCTTTTAGGTAACGTCTTTGACGCAAATTATGTTTTGCGAAAATCATGGATAATGTGTTCATATCTTTTTATTCTCAACAATATCATCTTTCCATCTAAATTGAATATATCATACATTCTAAATAAATCCCCTGTCACCAGAAACAAGTTATGTCTACCCTCTCAGTGGCAAAGCAATAACTATGTGAGTATTGTTATTATTCAATCTCCGCTGCTAAATTTTATAAATTTAATTCACCTTCCCAATATTAAAAAAATTACAAGTAGTATCTTACAAAATTTCCTCAACTTGAAGACAGATGTGGAATATAAAGTTTGAAAATATTCGTTTCTTCCACTAATGTTGATACTCGTTAATCTTAATTATTTATCGATACAGTATTTATGTTTTTTACAGGCGCAGCTGAGGACACTGAGATTTATCATTCGTACGTTTAAGGACCTAAACATCAGACTTTGGAACTTTAGGAAGTAATTAGTTTGATATGATGTAATGATAAGGACACGTAATTGTAAATAGATATGCAACAAAATTCGTATTTCTTGCCTTGGTAGAATCGATAATTATGGAACATGGTGAAAGAAAAGGAACCAATTTTTGAAACATAAAATATTTAAAGAAATTGATCGTCTTCTTTAGTGTGTCCCCAAAGGGCTGTACGACAATATATTTTCAAAACTTATTATTTTGAAAAATAGTACAGCATTAGTTGCATACAACAAAGTTAAGTTTCATTTCAGTCAAAGTAAAGACACCATTAAAGTTGTATAGATTTTTAATAATATTATAAATAAATAAAGTAATAAAAACTGAGGTAAATGTTCACCTTATTTGACTGATTTTATAAAGTGTAACATTGTTTTTTTTATATTTAGCACATTACATTATTACATTGTCAGTGAATGCACCTTAGCAACCTTGAGCATTTTTAGTTCTAAAGCGTTCCTTTGTCAGTTTCTACCAAAGGAGAGTGTGGCGAGTCGATGCTCTTAAAATAAGTACAGAAAATAGTGAAAAGCAGCCGATTTCAACAGATAATTTATTTTCCAAGAATAAAACGTGAAAATGAAAAACAAGAATTTCTGGTATTCGTATTAAATCTTTAAATAATCATATAATTGCACACAAAAGTTCTAATAAGAAAAGTGCTAGATCTTAAATGATGAATGAATACTATTTCCAGTATCAAGATTATATAGTCTCCCTTTGACCTAAGGTCATAATTAACATTTTCGAAAAAGAACCGTTACCTAATGGAAACTAATCTTCAAGAAACATCTTAAGTGACGTACATTGGTTGTGTGACGCAAATGCAGTATTTCAGATTAGAGACTGGTAAATTACACAGTGGAATAAACGAGAAGGGACTGTTCCGTCGCCATCTTCGTTTGGATTATACTGGCGTGCGCACACAAGTGCATGTGCCAGTTGTCAATTCGTGCACCGCATGATGTTATTGTTTCCTTGGGGAACGGAATTGTGCTACATTGCCCAGGCGTTCATGCACTTAAGGAGTGTGGTTAATTTTGCCGTCAGGTAGCAGAACAATAAGTTACATAGCTACTTGAATGCTAGACCTGCATGGGTGGGGATGATCCCAGCACACACTCATGTCATTCAGTCATGAACAAGCACTGGGTGAATGGGAATGGTGCCATCACTCACTCACGGTTTGGATGTCAGTCGAGTTTTAGGGCGTTGTTCCACTTGGCGATGAAAATTATTTGTTTTTGGAACTCTTTACTGTATATTCTTTTCTCTTGCGTTGGAGATAAGAAGTGTTAATTAGAAAACCTTGGTGATAGTCCATTGTTTGTCAGTATTTTGTAACCTTGTGTGACTGGCCCTGATGGTCCTGAGCTTAGACCACATTATATTTGTTGAAAACGTTTTGGGTCCTACTGGGTGAGCCTGAGTTTATTGGATTTTGGGTCTATGATTTAAGACATTGGTTGTTTAAGGTCTGTCTCTTGATTTAGGATAATTGTTTGATGCCTAATGCAGTAAGAGGCCTCTCGGTCATTGGGATTTTGACCACCTAATATTAATTTTTGTGTTTTGTGTTATATTCCCCCTAGTCTGTGTATGCGACGACCTTGTGTTTTGGTTCGCGTGTATCTTGATGTTGGACCCTAGCTCTAGTGGGAAGACTGTTACCGTATGGAGTGGGTTTTATAAAAGGGTTAGTTAGAGCAAAGACCTATACTATTAGTAAAAGAGGGAGAGGTATGATTTATAAAATTTTAATACTTTTTTAATTAATCTGGTGGTACGTTTTACAGTTATTTTTGCTTTTTGTCTAGTATTTATTTATTTTATGCGTGTGACTTTAGTTTGGTATGGGTAGAGTCTATGCTGTACAGGCGGTCTAAAACGACTTTTTATTGACACATATCCAGTGTGTTTGCCACTCACACTATATGATAATGGGTAATATTTTATAGTATGGTTTAGTTGGGTATTAAGATTTTCTTTTTGTTTTTTATTTTAGTATAGCATTTATTGGTTTTATGTGTATGACTTTATTTTTAGTTTCTTGTATGATCTATGCCGTGTGAACTGGTCTGTCTAGTTAACTTTCATAGACACATATCCCTTGTTTTTGTCATTCTTACTATATGATAATTTTCTTTATATGGAGTGGTTGTAAATTTTATAGTATGGTTTTAGTTGGGCGTTTAGATTTTCTTTCTGATACCGGTTTCTTTTAGAGATATAATGATGTTTCTATATTTTGTATTTAGATTATTGTTGTTACTGTCTAGAAACTCTTTATGTCATAGGTGAGTTAATTTTTTGTGCCCTTTGGAATGTTATTCTGGTAATCTGATGCTGAGGACAGTCACTGAAAATGTCCTTGAGGTTTTCTATTGTGTGGCATTGGTAACAGTGTATATTAGCTGGTTTTGGTCCTAAATATTTATAAACTACCGGGTAGGTGATGTTACAATAATCCAATCAATTGCATTTGTTTGACATCTGGGCTTTATACTTAGTAGTGAATACATTTGCAGTGTAGACGTTGAAAATATACTTAAGAAAGGATATAAAGTGCTAAAGTTGTATGACTCCTGAAATACAATGAGAAGAAAATCCTAAAATCTTACAAACTAAGATTTTGTATTAGTCTCAATGACCAATCAACTTTTTCTCTAGTACGCAAATAATATTTAACGTTTCAGAAAGTATAGAATATGGAAATAGGAAGTTGTCGTCTTATGAAAGAAAGAAAATTCTTAGAGACACATTTCATACATTTTGTCTACATATCTAGTCACGGGATTGGTTTCCATGGCATCATACTGCTATGTATGTTTTTATTTGTTGTTTTTGTTTCGTAGCGCAAATGATACGTATCCATTGGAATTTTAACGAAAAAGAAGGAACAGCTCCTAGCGATGGCTCACAACCACAGACCGCCCTGAGCTCTACTATTTGAACATCAGGTAAGGTGGTTTACGGATGATGTATACAGGTATATAGCCATCAAAGAAGCACCGAATTTGTTTGAACATCAGCGTAGTGTCTTTGTTAGCTTCGCTTGACCTTACAAACTACTGTCAGCCAATACAGATTTTAGTTACAGTTACGCACTGTCAGACTTGGTATTTATTGAACCCGACTCGGCTCTGAGAAACAAAAATAGAATAAACTAAAACATAAGGTTGTATACACTCTTTTGCCGTCAGATGGTTAGTGTTCATACAGAAATATCTTGACATCGTAGAGAGCCACCACAACATTAGTGTTCCTGCATGAGTTACAGTGCATAGGCATCTTCTGAGCAATATAATAATAGATCAAAAAAGAAAATAGGTCTTAAAACTTAGTTGTCATTTTTACATCAGCTGCAAGCAATATGAGCATGCCTTAATCACACATGATGGAGATAACGTTAAATTATTGTGTTTTAGCTACAGGCCTTTCACCATAAACGGCAAAAATATACCTTTGGAACCTGCAAAGCTATGGTCAAGTTATCAGTTACAACCATAAGCTGTATATTGTATTTATGTTGATATATCTCTGAAAGATGAGTTTCACTTTTTTTGCTACGTGGGAGATGTCGAACAAATTTTGGTAGTACTTAAACGGCAAGTGTTTAACTTGTCGCTAAAAAATGTGTATGTTTGTAATTCACTCCAGTCGCGATGTGTATTATGTATCACATATACTCTCTTTCTGGAGTGTATGTAATCCCAACACTCAATTATCTTGTGATAATAAAGACCTAAATTAAACAGCGCCCTTAGTCATTAGGACATAGACCCCTTGCGACCCTAAATCCTAAAAATCGACTAATATTGTAGGTGAGTGATAAAAATGTTCACATGTGACGAGAGTGAAAAATATCAGTCAATACCAGTTTCAGGAAAACACCTACGTTATAATAAATAGTGCAAAAATTGATGAAAATTGTGTGAAATGTCTTGGTATCACAACGTAAAATGAGCAGTGAATATGAATCTAGGAATGAATCTTGATGGTTTAAAATCTTTCTATAGTGTACCTGCAAATGTTTAGATTTACTAACTGCGTGATATTACATAATATACAAATGCATTGACTGTGAAAAATATTCTAAAAAATGTTGCATAAAAACAGAAAGTAAAGATTCAGTCTGAAGTGCAATTCCGATTTTCTCTATCAATGATAAAGAGTTTCACGCTTCAAACTAATTTCTTTGGACATGAATCTTTATGTGCTAACCAATCAATACACATTCTGCTTCCAATACTTAATTAAGTAAACATATTCTCTTCAATTTGTTTTAATAGATATTCTCTATTTCATTCCTTGTTCATTATCACAGAAAATATTTTTTATTTATAGCATATTTTGTCAGCTGATCCATTACTGCTACAAAATTCAAAAGATTCCTTATCTTTTACGAGTAAATGCATATAACCATTTATTCTTTTTCTGTTCATTTTTTTTTCTCTCAGAACATTTGATATTATACAAAAGAAAACCCTTCTTCACAAAATATGTCCATTACCGATTACTGACATCTCACCTTAGTCTGCGTGGATTCGAGTATCAAGCTCGGATAATGTAAGTATGTGATTATCTAAACATGTCAAAAACTGTGCATATGAAACAAAGTCCATGACCCTCCTGTGGATAAGAGCTTGTGTTTACAGTCTTGAATATGACTTACTTTCACCAGTGGGATCAAGAACGGAAGACTTGAATAAGATGACATTGTGACCGTTCTAATGTTCAGGAGAGCTACTTAACAAATAATCCAGTCACAACTCTCCCGCATGATTTTGATATACACTATCCTGCTGGGTTAGTAAACGTACATGATCAGGAACTAAAGTTATTCTCCTGGAATCGCTTTTCTTTTTTTAAATTTATATTGACATTAGGAACTGACCTTATTACCCCCAAATGGATACTATTCGTTTTCACCCCAAGAGCAAGTGATTTATAACTTTGATAGCCATTTTGTGGAAATCAAGTCGAACAGACGGACGGAGAAACGGATATAAATTATAACAACGTAGCTTCAAGTCTAGCAGTCATAAGATATGTAGAATGAATACTGTCCAAAAGTCCTGAATGGCAATCTCTAATGGATGACCTTGGAATCATGCTCCAGCAAGGATTTTAAATACAACGGGCAGTTTTAGTTTAGGAATATATGCCATAAATGCATGGGATAGTTTCATAGATATGTCTCAAAGTATTATATGCAAATTACGTTATTTCTGAATAGACTGATTGGAAAATTTAAGTAGGATCTTATCCACACTTTCAATAATGCATTTCATATTTATAAAATAATAAAAGAACAATAGTGACAACGATAGTACTAATATTGAACTTGTTTGTGTTATTTATTCGGTAATGTAGGTTCTCGTTTCAAAAGGTACATATTCTTTCACTTAGATATCTATATGACGCAAGCTGATTAAAATCAGATTTCCACTGTTATACATGAAGATCTGACATTGACCGCTTAGGGGTTATGTTCTGGCAACCTATATTATTACCATAATCGCGATATTTATCAGCCAATCATATCAAGTCTAATATCTTCGCATTTAAAGACTGCAGTATAGATGAAGAGCATGAATGTGTACCGAACGATTTTACTCACTTTAAGATTTTTAAAGCTGCATTTCCATTGGCGAATTCAAAGGTCACCAGGAAATTACCCCTAAGCGGTTGTCATAAGATCTTCATGTAGAAAGGAGATGATTTTAATCAGATTGCTATATGACGATATATATATATATATATATATATATATATATATATATATATATATATATATATATATATATATATATATATATATATATATATATATATATATATATATATATCTTCAGAAAGTGTTGTTGTTCAGAAATATTTGAAACATTTTGTATTAAAATGTTGCATCGATGTATCTTCAGAATTAATATTCCAACGAAGTCTATACGTATCGGCTATAGTATCTTTAAGCAATTAACGTGAATATGTGTCAGACCGGGCAGCTATACAATATGCTTAGGTTATAGAGCAATTGTGTATTAATTTATACTATTAAAGATACGATATCATGTAAGACAATATTTATAAGTAATGGGATCAAATGCACTAGCAGAGATGTCTTGAATATAAGTAACATATTTTGTCACTATCTCTTACATACATACCAATGACAATAGTTTTACAGGAGATTTGCAAAGGTTTACAAATGTTTCATCATTAATATTTGTATTCATTTAATTTACATTCAGCATTGAAGGCTGTAAACGAGAATCTTCTGAATAAGTTTTCACCTGGATATCATATAACTTTCATCTGGATGATAGCGGACAAGAACATTCAGAATCTCTATGGTTTTCACCATGAAGGAGGCAGACGAGAATCTACATGTAGATTATTTCTTACAAGACCACCACTATACAATTTTCAGAGAAACATTTGGATTTGCTTAGAAGGCAGATTATATTCTCTTGAATACCTACAATTTCACAAAGAAGGCAGGCTAGAATACACAAAACAACTACAGTTCCTATCGAGAAGGTCGATCAGTATCTTTTAGAATATGTAAAGTTTTCATACAGGAAGCAGTCTATAGCCATCAAAATTCATAAAAGTGCTGACAATAACATTCAGGAATACATTGTTCGAAACAGAAGACAGATTAAACTCGTCGGAATAGACAGTTAAGTTCTCGAAGTTTGTGGATAAGAGTATTCAGAGTAAGTATTGTTTCCATCCTGAAGATACACTAGTATTCAGAATACCTATTGATCCACCCTGAAGACAGACTAGTATTCATACGTATTATTTCCACCCTGAATATACACTAGTGTTTATACGTATTGTTTCCACCCTGAAGGTACACTAGTATTTATACGTATTGTTTCCACTCTGAAGATACACTAGTATTTATACGTATTGTTTCCACTCTGAAGATTCACTAGCATTTTCTGAATGCACGATTTTCGCAATAGTATCTTTCCGAATACATGTAGGTTTACTTATTAGGGACACTAGACCCGTCAAACTACATAAGGTTTTCATTTGGAAGGCAAACTCATATTATCAGAACGTATAATTTTCACATAAAGGACAGACTTAGATCTTCAGACTACACATAGGTCTCAGCTAGATTGTAAACAGATATCTACAAATGAACTAGTTTTTATTAAATGAATTGTACCAAAGTTAACTTAGCTAAAGTAGAAAAAGCTAGAGACAGTTCTCTGGTCATTCTCATTTAATTTCTGAACGTCAAAGGAAACATGGATTCGTTTCATGAAATTTGACTCAGTCATCTGTTATGGTACAATAGATTCTGATTGGCTAATGGATATTTAAGGTTGTAAACCTTGTAAGAAAGCAGTGGCTTTACTTTTGCAAACTTGCTTCAGTCTTCAATATTGCTTGTACGAAGTTAGAGGGACTCTGTGGAGAACATAAGAAGTACGTTTCCCCAGCGACTAAAGGAAGGTGAGTTAGTCGTATCAGAACGTATACAGACTACACATTGGAAGTTTGTGGGAAAAACGAATAAACGGCAAAGGTACGCACTCTTAGGTTTCAGATTGTAATATACTATTTCATTAGTTGATTTATTTGCAAATTTCTTATGTTATGATGTATATATGTATGATTTCATTTTTCAAGGTTTTAGTGAAACGTTAGTCACGACATTTTGTTCTTTGATTTTCTAATTATTAATTCATTGAGAGAATTGACAAGATTACTTGTAATTGAATATTCGATACGTAGGAATGCTTAAGAATTTCATGAATTAACCATAATACATGTTGGATAATGGTTCGTAGATTTATGAATTAATTTTCTGTGTAATATGCCAAGTCTTGAGTGTATATTCGTATACTAGTCGTAATCTTAAATTGATCACGTAAACGATTTTAGAATAGTTAGATTTGATGGGCTAAGCCACACATAATTTAAAAATAGACTGTATTAAGTAGCTTAATGTAAAGAAGTCACAGGGTGTTAAATAATTTCCCTTACGTGCTAGTCGTACAGCGGTAGCTAATGAAATCCCGCTAAGCTCGTGAACCCGAATTATGGGCAGTACATGTAATGGCCGTTCCATTTGTAAACACAAAATAAGTTAGGAAGCGAGTCACGTAAGACAGAATTAGGCAGTTTACTATTTGAGCTGATATATATATATATATATATATATATATATATATATATATATATATATATATATATATATATATATATATATATATATATATATATATATATATGTTCTCTTGGGAAAAAGGTGACCCAATGTCTATTGCGGGACATTTTTATTTACGGAAACAGCTTCCTCATCAAATTTCCTCAGCTTATTCGTCATAAGTTTCCTTTAGAAAAATTCCTCAGGTAATTATACAGCCGAATTCTAGTGCTAGATTCGAGATACTATAGTCAAATCGTTCAAGTTTTGACTAGCAAGGGTCCATGTCAAAGACGATAGGACACAAGTTGGAACGGCAGGAAGGAACGGAAAATTCGAAGTCCGAATAAAGATAGGTGATGATGTCATTCAGCGTTGAACTCAAAGTCACGACTCGTAGGTTATAATGAAACCCTTATTAATTCTGTCACTTACAGTTAATAGTAAAGTGTAATTTGTATTTACTTTCATTGAATACATGTTCATACATTTCTTTTTGTAGTAAGAGAACTTGATTCCTTTCTATCTGGAAGTCTATTGTTAAATTGATTAAATTTTATATTTGTTCATTGAAAGGGGGCTCATTGTTTTATTTCTTCAATATTCTTCCTCAGAGATCTGTATTATTATTTGTATCCATCCATACTGGGTAAATTACATTGCGGGAGATCATTTTCCCTAGCAACGAACCGTAGAGAAGTTGTTGGGTTAACGTTTGAATCCACCCCCTTGTCACACTACCATAATACCTTCATGTGCCCGAAAAGACGTTATAAGTTCAAATCTCTGTTAGCCGTAAATATTTGCGCAGGATTCCTTAATTGTGTGAACATGATGACAAATGGATACAAGATGATAGAAACGGTGTAGAAAAGAAAATCTCAAACCTTTATGTTAACATTTTAGGATTTTAAAAAGCCTACAGACCGTCTACGAATTCAAAGAACGTCAATTTCACGGATGCCTCGCTTTTTCTTCTCATCGAATCGTAGATAGCATTTCTCAACGGTTTCCATGGAAAACGTCTATGAGCATACATCCAACGACGCCAGAAGGCGATTCAACAATTACGATTTGGTGATTATATAACCTTCAAATTCCATATAAATGCTTTTTAGGAGGGGGAGAACCAGCTAAACACGCCTGGTGTACGACGTGGATGAAATTCAAGAAGACTAAATCAAATAAACCGATGTATGTCCCTTATATCCTTGGGTTTCTAAATATGGTCTATTACCTTTCACCATAAAAATGACGGAATACAACGACATATAAGACATTCGTCAATACGAAGTTTCGATCAAATGCAAAGCGTTAGCACAGATAAATGTGTACCATCCTGCTCTATCAAATTATTGCAAAGGAAAACTGATGTATCATTCATGCCGTGCGTGTGCTGAATCTTTTAAACAAACCAAACCTTGTCGACACAAGGGTGATGAACGAGCTTTTGACAGGAACCTGGGTATTGTCGAATTGTGTCATGCTCTGGAACGTTGGTACAGTTTCCTAAAAGTATTCGAAATTTAACACTTTCTTACCCACAAACATTACAGAAAGGATATATATTCTAGTCCAGGGCTTTTTCCAAGTACTTACATCGCATTTCTTAAATTTAAACAAGAATCTTGTGGCTATACATGTTGGTGTTAGACTCCAAATTAACAAAGACACATTCAAACAAAGCTATAAAATTTAAAACGGCCACACTTCGGGACATGGAAAAGAACAAATGAAGACGATCGTTTCATAATGAATGCTGAATTGTTTCTATAGAAAGTGTACGCAAAGTCTAATATTAGCCGTTACGAAATACTTGGCAGATCCAACGGTCTGCTTTCAAATTGTGGACAACAAAGAAATGCGCACGAAACACGCATAAATTTTTAGCGAAAAGTTTTCACCATATGACGAGTTTGTACATCTGTGTATATGACACCCTATACCCGTTTATATACTGTGTTTTAAACGTTTGTCAAACATTATATATTTTATTTTTAGATAATATTTGTAAACTTGTTTACATGACCTTTGGACCTTAGAAAGTTCTGGGAAAGTTAAAGTATGACCCATAATGTTGTCAACTTATTTGATATTAATTTTATATATAAGGTTCATATTATCAGTCTGTGTGACAAAATTCAATTGTGTTAATATAATTTGAGAGAAAACGTATGTTGCGTATCAAATTGGAAACGACTCTTTGCATAACACAGACAACTCTATAAAAACGCTTATCGTTTCTGGCGAAGTCATGAATTCATTCTCTATGACACATGAGAGACGAAGCAGAGAAAAACGTCCAAACCTTTTAGACGTTCAGAAAAAGAATATAAAACGAAAAATAGGAGCTGTTAAAGATTTGGACGTTTTTTGATTACAAACTACTAATGTTCCAAGGCTGAAAGACAAGTATTTGCTGTATGGATTAGATGTACGCCTGAGACTTCATCTAGACTGTGCTGTGTTCCAAGTATCCTCTAAGACACGTGGACATGAAAACGTTCAACATTCCTAACCCTTTCTTTGGATGGCATGGGGTTCTTGGATTGTTTGCCAAATAATTTTAACATTGTGTTTGTATATGAATCAGATTGCCGCTAGTTTAAATGTAAAATTCCCTTTTGAGAGTCAAGTGACCCACACATATTAAACAGACAGTCATTTTTTAACATTACCAGTATCATTTCTGGCCATATCGCACAAACAAAAAGCTAAGCCCAATAGCCACATATAACTACTTCACTCTCTATTATTAATGAGGGATCTAATTATAACCTCTATAGAAGTAATGAATTATATAATTGAAACTTCACCTTTTTTGGAAAAGTAAATTGGATTATTATCTCCTTAAAATGCGTACACATCGCGTGAAAGAAAAGGATGGAAATCAGAAAAACCAAACTTCCTCATATGTATTCTTCAAATCGCCCAGTGTCAAAACAAGACCCGGATTTTTTTTACGCAAATGACCGAACATCTTCATGAGAGACAACTGATGCTTATCTTTAGCTTCACCTACAGGTCCTTTTGGACGTTCATCTCATATCATAAAGTATTCAGTAATATCGAATTAGGTTAGAGGTTATGCATGTTCTACCTTACTGATATGAAGACAAGAACTGAACCCACTTGATGCCAAAGTGATCTTTTCCATTATGTTTTTAAGTTGATAAGTTTTAAGTTAATGCTAATTAGTAACAATAATATCTAATATCAAATGCCTATCAAATGCCTACTAACCAGTGTTCAGCTCCATTTTCCATGCATTCAAGAATCAAATATACAGTGATGAAATCTTTCACACAGCTCAGTTTAAGGACATCATAGTCCTACTGATATAGAATAGTCACAATAAACGGTTGAAAGATAAAACGTCAGCACAAATAGCGGATTTCCATGACAGCTCCAAAGACAGGACGTTCAAACATGGCTGCTGTCGGATCCTGCCTAACATTGCTAAGCTTCGTGCTGTTGGGTAATATCTTTCACGCAAATTATTTCTTTGGAATTATGATCTAGATTTTCGTATATGATTTCATAAACAACATAATCTCGATATCTGTATCAAAATAACATGCATTCTAAATTGCATCCATTTACAATAATCCAGCTCTGACTATCCCGTAAATGGCAAACATAAACTATATGATTATTGTTATTATTCAATCATAAATTATATATTTTCTAAATATAAGTCCCTTAATAATTTAGAAGTAGGAAACACTATATTAGCTGAAATCTCGCCGTATATAAGGACGCACGAAAACAATAAAAAAGCTTCGTTGAAGTTACATTTGTGTCAGGTATGATTCATGTCGAAGTTATTTTTATTTGTTTCCTTATTGACACGTATCTTTTGACATATTAGAGTTTTGCCAAATCGTCTGACAAAATATCTACATCATCTCCTAAGTTATTGTATTTTAAAGATAAATATGAAAGAGTGGCAATATTCGAGTCCTAAATTAATACGACTACTATTTTGTCCTAATTTTGGAGCTTGAAATGAAATAAGAAATCTTTGTCTATGCATTGTAATAACTCAACGCGTTGTTGATAATGCGTCCATATTTTTTCAGGTGCAGCCGAGAACAATCGCACAGGGAGATTTATCATTGGTAAATTTTAGAACCTTATGTTTTTATTTAAAAAGAAGATTCTTGTCTGCCAACCGTTGATTAACTTTGTTAGCCATTTTTATGCAAACGAAAGAATCAAATTGATCTGAAGGTTTACTCCCTTGAAGTTTGGAAGCAAGAATTTCTAATTCTTGTATGGTATATAAGGAACACAACACAGGCTTTGTGACATGATGTGCTAGAATTGCATAATTTAAAATAACTATTCGTTCTATTTAATCTTAGGAGAATACTTTTTATTTTTTAATATTCTTCTTTTATATCATTAGAAATAATAAGTACATTTGTCTGAGACATAGGTTAAAAATAATTTGTTGAGCACAAAGCTTGCTGCATTTCATAATAGGAATTGGTTGGTGCTTACCTAAAACTTAATCATTTGTTATGTTATTGTATTGAAAAGCCAATAAGCATCAAAACTGTTCCTTTTCAAAATGAATATTCTCAGCAGGCAACGAATATGGAAATATTCATAAAACCTTGTCTTTGAATTATTTAAGATGACCATTATGTGGCCTTCTCAGCTCAGCTTGTTCAAGAATAATATGAATCTTTGGTGCGCCAGTTTTAGACTGAGAAACTATTTATATATTATTCCTTAACAACCTCATAAAAATGCTAATAATGTCCAAAGGTAATTTTCATAACAAAGAGAAAGTCTCAATTAGAGGAATAAATTTGAAACTTCTTGTAAAGTCCGAGACCAACAGAATTAACCCAGTTTCTGATATACCAGAATAACATTAGCATTAGATCATGCAAACTTATTGTTTTGAGTTATTAGTAATGAGGGTATGAATGTTTTGAAAAGATAATTCATAAGATAGGATGTAAATAAAGAACATCCCATATCTAGTCAAAGCCACATTACCATATTGAATGCATCGTCAAGGTGATACCAATCATAGGTATCACACCATACACATGTATAATATTATGCATAATTTATGTGTCAGTGTCACGTACCAGAAGGATTCAAAGATGCTAGTGAATGATAATTCGAATACGAATTTTCCGCATTTTCCAATTGATTTCGAATTTGCATTATTTTCTTGATTCGGAATATATTATAGGCTCACTAATTATTTACTCTTCTTGTTCAGCTGGCCAGGATGCTGCATCACATCTTGTGTTCGACCCAGTATTCTATCTGAATACTAACCCTGATCTGCGTAAAGCTGGAATTAACACTGCTGATGCCGCACGCTCTCATTGGCAAAATACTGGTATACATGAGGGTCGCCAGGGTTGCGGAAGCTTCCATTCAAAGCAGTATTTAGAACGGTGAGTCAAAAATCATTCCAAACTTGCCATTTTTGTTCAATAGTATGACAAGTATTGTTAATCGCTGTTACATAATTTATTTATTGATTCAATCCTTTTTTCTTAAATATTGTCGAATCTTAAGGCATTTTAGATATATAATATTATATTAAACAATTTTTGACAAAAAATATCCAGAAAAAGAGAGACAAAGAACGTGGATCAATATAAATTACCGATATGGAAGGTTAAATTTAAAAGGGACAAACAAGAAATTGGTAGATAACAACACATAGGGAGAAAACAAACGTCAATCAGTTCAACGGTTCTGCTTTCAAACCAGATTACAATCATGCACACAAAAACACATCAAGATTCAAATTGTGTCACACATGCACATTTGATTTTCTTTATGTGCAGCCAATAATTCATGCTTTGCATTTTAGATCCGTATTCAGACAATATTGCTGACAGAAAACTGGAATTTGAGTTCTGTGTCATCGCATAATACGACTTGCATTGTCGCTGACTGAAATATTATGTGACGGCTTGATAAGAGACCATTTTCATCGATAACAGGCCTGATTTGGCTCACTAAGCTCATGTAAAAGTACTATGCAATATAAGTCGTTAATAATCAGACTATTCTAACATCTTAGTGATAAAAGTTTATATTTGATCATAATATTATGTGAACAACAGCCAATAAAAATAACTCATCGGCCAGTGAAACTACAGTATGTTTCATTTAAGCAGGAAGATGAAATTCGTGTCAAACTCATCAGAGTCAGTATGTTAGCCATGTGATGATATGAGCCCGTTATTGAGAAAATTGTCTGTTCTCACGAGATCATGAGGTTATTTGTTAAGTAGATTTATAAGAAGAAAAGTTGATGATGCTTAATTATAATTAAATGTGTTACTTTGCTTAGATTTTTTAAAAAAAATCAAAGTAAATAACAGAAAATTTGAAAAATGACATTATCAGTACTGGAATGGTTATATAAAAACCTTACATGTACATTCGGAGTTACTGAGGCTTCAATACTCAAGTGATAAATATAACAAAATAATTATACTGTCACTGGTAATTATATAGTCAAGAAAGAAGTAGGATTATATGTGCTATAATGAAATGATAATACTACCATAAGCAAGAGCTGACAGACAATATTAATAATTCTCTAGGAAATCTAAAGATATCTAAGGAAAGTATGAGACGAAATCTTGGGAATTACTCATTATAAATGGACCTACAGTAACGGATTAAGCAGAGAAAGCTAAAATATTTAATGAGTTATTTCGTGAAAAACCTAGCATTCAAATTGATAGTATATAACATACAAATTAATGTGACCCACTCTTTTTCCAAACAAAAATCATTCTAAAATAAATTAAGTTTGAACATGTTGAAATATTAAACGATGCCACCAGAAGTGTGCCTCAGACACTAAAATACGCAATATTACTGGTCGGCAGTGCCTGGATTCTTAACTTTAAAAGTATTAAATAATTTAGTTGTCTGCAATGTACCATGACCTTGTTCTATACAAGATGTAAGGACCCTAGTTTATTTACAGTCATTCCCATACCACTTGCTGACCAGATAATATTTGACACTATTTGTATAATGGGACCTTATATCAAAAGTCATTTCTGCCTTCTATAATATAGACGTCGAACACTCTACAAATACAAATATGTCTTAAACCATGCAAATAAAGATGCGAAACCAATATGTTTAGCAAAATAAAATAATATATTTATCTAAGTTATAAAATGGAGATTTAAGAAACTCTTACAGTATTGTTAATTAAAAAAATACTAAATGCCAAATCCCAGGAGCATGGAGCGGTCCAAATGAATTCCATATTCTTGGAAATTCTGATGTAGCACAATAACACAATCAATAACGTCTTTGCATGAGTTCTCAACGACTTTAAACTGTGTTTATATAACGTTAATACACACTGAATTACGATCTATAAATGTGAACGTCTACCATCACAAAAAATAAAGTTTTTTTATAATATATTTATCAAACAATTTTATGATAATATAATGCACGCAGATGAAAATAGGCGGAAAGAAGGAGAAAAAGCCGACAAAAATTAGGTAGACATAAAGATGGATATACGTGTTTGAACGTCATACATAAGGCTAAATGTATTTCTTTATTAGCAAAAGAATAAGCTTCAAACGTGATATCACACATGTGTCGATCAAAATGGTATTAATACTTTGGCGATAAATATTTTGTCTCACTGACAGATTTCAATAATTCATCATGAAATATAACACAGAAAAATGTTTTTGATTACTTCCATTTGGATAACACTATCAACAAAAAATTAATCAAGGAGTCAAAATTCACAGTCGATGTATTTCTTTTGTTTTCTATGGGAATCGTTATGCTTAAGGTAGGTGGTCCCAATGTTTTATTTAAACTATTATAGAAGTCCCATCGAGGCTCTATTTTGTTGGCAGTTAAATGTAGCGAAAATTAGATGCAAAGATCTGAGCACCCAGTAACTAATGCCGACGGTTACATGATTAAATATACAGAAAGGCTGAAATTCAATGAATATCAATTTAATAACAATTAAATAATAGAATGACTCATACAAAGGTAATTCGAAATACTATTGGATCCTATTAACTAGGTATACATACTTTAAATAATTACAATGATGCTGTAATATTCTGCAAAACCGAGCAAATAACTTACATACTTTTCAAAGCTTTGTCTTTTCTTAAAATATACGTCTAAGCTTTGCTGCCAAATTACGAGTGGCCTCTTCTCGGAATAAACCACACTGATATGCAATCCCTCTAAGCGAATACTAAAGTTTTCTGTTATCAGTCTAAAGTATCATTCGGGTCGGAATTGTAATCATACCCTCTATCTCAACTCCGACTGGATATCGCTGTGAACCGATCAAATCAAATTTAGCGGACAATGTCTCTATAGCTGCTTGTCAACAGAGGGACGTAAAATAAGAAAATAAGAAGATTCAACACATGGACTTTCTTTAGATTTTGCACTAACCTTTAACATATTGGTGTGATAACTGCAAGTCTTTGTTTACATGGTGCGATCTATCGCCTTTGCCGATTCAAGATTCAAGTCTCTAACTGGTCATGTAAACTTGAGTAAGAGTTTAACACTGACCCGCGAAAATCTTTAGACATCAAACACAAGGCCACTGTAGTATTCCCTAGACAGGCGGATTATAGCTTAAACGTGCTTTTATAGCTACGTTTAGCAAACAAGACATTTTCGTTCCGTTATTTTATTTTTGATTTCATTATTTATTCATTACCTGATTTACTGCTTGTAAGTTTGAAGTTTGAAAAATCTTATTTTACACAGCTGTGAATGACAAGAACAATTATCTGTATGGGTAAAATGAGGATATATATATATATATATATATATATATATATATATATATATATATATATATATATATATATATATATATATATCTCCTCATTTTGATCAAAGGTGACTTAAATATCACGGGACATTTTAAGCTTAGAATCAAGACTTAAAGGAAGATGCCAATGACTTATATTGAGAAGCATTTCATGTAATTTTTCTTCATCTTCTCTGCGGTAATCACTAAAACCCACCAATTACAACATCAAATGTGGCAAGCTTTTCTATATTACAAATTTACAGATACCCAGAATTAAAGAATGCATACCACACTAACTACGTTGCGGCGATTCAGCATTATCTAGAACATGGCCATGCAGAAAAACGACTGGGTTACGTGGATGGGGGCTTTAATACACGGTTTGGAAAACGTTGGACAATCTCTAATGGAAAAGATATCTTTATAAGCGCTTCGGCTCGCATGGGAGCAGCCATAGATAGTCTCGTTTGGAACAACAAGGAGTTCATAAATGCTGCCGACCATGGACGAGAACTTCAAATGGCCTGCAACACGGATCACTTCACAGAATGTTACAACCCTACTGAGGCAGGTGGAAGAGATGACGGGATGGAGGTTACCACAAAAACAGTAATTCAGAATGTTAACGCACACGGACGTACGCTTCAATCACAGGTGTGTGTCACTATTTTATAAATTTATCCATTAAATATAAGACTTATGAAACTTCCAGACATAATCTGAATCGTCTGCAAAGCATTCTCCCAAGTCTTGTCCTATTATGAGACTGATACTGTAAACACATTCCAGTAATATACAAAATTTCAAGGGAACTTAATGAAATTTTGAATTTAGGAAGATTGGAAATTAGTAAAACATTTAGGACAACAAAATAACCATCCCCGAAATAAAAACACATTCTGAGTTGCAGCATGCGGTAAAATAGTTATTTAGGGACGATATGTGGTTGTCTCCTTTGGTAGAATATTGATGTTCACTTTTTCGGATTCACTGTAGAAAATATATTATCTTTATATTATATTTTTTCCCTTGAAGATAAAATGCAGATTCTTTCGACTCTGTTAAGAACCAATGATAGTGCAGTAATATGTCAGTGTATTAGAATTTCGTCTATTTATTTGCATGATCATTATAAAGATATTGAAAATCGAACTTAATTCCATCTTATATTCTACAGGTTCATCCTGCATTTTGGCTGCGCCCTGGAGCTCACGAAACTCAGGGAAATAATGGTGGCTGCCATGCGGGATCACCGGCATTAAACACGAAAGAAACGTACGATTTTCCTTTCCAGAAGGTTGTTACGATTGGTTGTACTGCTCATCCTAACTGCATAGAGTTTGTGTCTAAGTTCACGATTGGCGGAAATTGGCCAAATGGGTTCACATATATACAGATGGAATCACCGACTGGATATTTAAGTGGTGACTTTACCAAAGAGTACAACTACAATGCCAATTCACATCAAGTTGAGGGAAAACACTCAGATCGAGTTCCAATCATTATGGCCATTGGGGACAACAAATATGCGATGGGCGTATATGCTCCTTCTGGTCAAGATACGGACACGTATCAGTATTATGGAACGCATGTCTTTTCAGAAATCCATGATTTCCCGAGTAAAACGTCCAAATGGAATGTCGTTTTCCGAAAGAAAAAACCCCAAAACACAGCCACCTATACATATAAGGCATATTTATGTGTTGGTGATCTGAATATCGTCAAAGACTGTCTCGGCAAGGTCATTCATGCTCATCCCCATATCTAATGTTGAAATAAAGTTATGGATATTGGAAGCGCTACGTTTGTCTTTTGTAACTTTAATTTAGGTTTGCAAATCGTTTCATATGTAAAGCTATTCTTCAATTCAAGCTTTCCTGCTAAAGAGTCCTTACTTTAGAAGTAGATATATGTTTTCCAAATATGGGAAAATTAAATATATTTATACATTGTATGGAGTTATTTTTATTTTCGTTTCAAAATGAATGAGGATGATGAAGAAGTTTGATAACATTAGCGAACATACGATTGGAAATAGACTTGTGGTATACGTGTGATTGGAACTCAACTTGCGCTGTACGAGTGTTGTACTTGGGTGTTCAAAATATTGTACAGCTAAGTGAGCTGTTAAACACCTTACTTTGTATGGTTCTTATGCATGATATATGCATTTATGGATTTTTAATGTAATTTTTTTAATGATGTTTAAACAACATCAAGGAATAAAATGGCATTGCTAACGATGCTTCAATATAATATCGAATGACTTCATACCATTCCAAACATGTGTCGAATTGACAGTGAAAATGAAACTCAAATGAATACGAGCATTTGTCCCATATGGAAAGAGTTCACAAATATGTCAGATTATGTTTGTATCTGATAAACGTTATATACCTAATTAGAAACAAATCTCCTTTAAATGTGTGTTTCATGGTATAGCGTAGATATATTTATGATCTGGCATTTGAAACAAATCCCGTTCTATGATAGACGGTCGTTTTACAATAGGCTAATTCCATTAACTGATAGAGATAGCACGATACGGCATAATAGTTCATAATGTCAAAAATATGCCACTGTGAAAATATACTATTTGCATGTTCTTCTTGATAAATGCAATAAACGGCACGAAACGGCAGATAATTCAATGGATTAAAATTCGACACTGATAATAATCCATATGTATTCGCTTCTTATTATTAGCACATAACATAAATGCCAAAACTTTTCATGTAGCAACGTTTGAAGGCCACAACAACCAATGTCTTTCCTGCTCTTTTTGTTCACGCTGAAGCACTTTATTATTGTTTGTATATTTGGGAAGGATGAAACCGAGGAGGCCCCGGAAAGACCCATCGACCCACCGGAAACTACTTTCACACTTTCAGTAATGTCCACGTTGGTTTAGCCAAGACTTGAACTCAGGCAGATCGGGGTGAGATCTGCGAGTGATATGCAAATTCTAACCACTTAGACCAACCTGCAAAACGGGGCCATCCTCAAAGTTCAAAACGGAGTTGACATTTTTACCTTCTGCAATGAGCAAGCATCTTTTGAGTATATAACATAATAATTTAACGCGCAGAGGTTCGCGTACACAGAAAAATGAAAACAAAAATAAAGCAATGTTATTTAAACTCTACAGGCGGGTTAGGAGATCATCTGGCCTAGCGATTTTACAGATCACCCTTATCTCATTTGTCACCGCCTGGTTTCGAGTAGTAGTCTCGGATAAGGTAGGCATATAAGGTAGCTTGTGAATACTTTCCAGTTGTTATGTGCTTCTACCCTAGCTTGTCTTGGGTTTGTATTTTACCATATATACTATATGCCGTGAATAGTATATGGCGTTAAACGTACAACAACACTTGCGAAAGATGGTTTGCGTTGATACAGAAGCAGCGAGTCATGGTAGAGTGCCACCCTAGCAAATGTACTTGCATGAATTCCAATATATTGACTTTACATGAGCAATGTAACTTTAGGCAAGAATGTAAAATAAACGCTAACATTAGGTTCGTATTATTGCATCATTTGAGCTACTCACAAAGCCACCATGGGAAACGTTATGTGTGTGAAACGAGCCATCGTCACTTCATCCACTGGCTATAGAAATATCAAACCACAAAGTCGAAAAAATATCATTTAATATGACGTCAATATAACATGCATTAAAAATAGACGTCACTATATCTCCATATCAGAAAAGAGGAATTACCAGCATATTTTGTTAAGGATCTTGTTGGACACACCAACGTCAACGAGAGCTTCATCGTTTATCTTCAAAATTATTACGATGGACAGGGTAGATCATTTTGATTCGTTTGGTTTCCCTCCTCCTAATAAAGTTACACGATATCTACGCTCGGCACATAAAGGAGCTGTCTATAGACTCGTTACAACTTCAAAACGTCGATGCCAGCACCTGTGGATGGTACAGCATATAAAGCATACGATGAGGAATATCCCCAGTAGAGACACTTTTAAATTGTAAAATATAATGTATACAGCAGGCATGGAGTCGTGGTGTCTCAAGTGGAAATCCAAGAGGGAGAGTGTAAACCAGATCGAGGTGGTCACCAAAAATGGACGACATAAATCCAATCCAGGTGTGCTGTGTGTGGTTCAAAAAATCACAATTTATCCAACATGCAGAATCATTTGTATGAGAACGTGTATCATTGCAGACATTATGGGCTCGATAGGAGAAGAGAGAATCTTCACGTGGAAGGAAATCTGTGCGTGCGAGACTGTAATAAATGGGAACATCAACAAATTCTCAGAGGAGCCATTGACTTTCATGCTCTCACTTGAAAACTTTCCAGACTCTGAGGTGGTTAGACGTTGCCAGGACAAAAGTGCACCGGGCCGTTGAATCCCTTAGATCAACAACTGGATGAAATTTTCAGCCCCTACCAGGTCAGGAACCCTACAAAGACGTCGATGTCATCGCGATGCGTCACAATATATGCTACCAAAATCATCCCTACAATGCTCGGGGATTTAAAATAACTCAAGCCTAAAATTTTCAGAGAACGTGTTGACCGAACACTCATCCGAGGTCTCATCGGCGCTAAACGTAAGTTGAGCATGGGCGTAAAATGTCCGGCATCATTGTTGTAGTTGATGATCTCGCAGACGAACTGCAATATCGTCAAACGTGCCGATATAGGATCCTAATAGTTTCCCATCAACGAAGCAAGTACGAGTACCAATATTAGTATTAGTCAAGATTATGTACCCGGTATACCCTCTTCTTAGCGCAAGCTAGAAGGGTACTGACCAGCAAGGGTCAATGTTACTAACGTACATTATGAAGATGCTAATATGTATACCTTGTGAACAGCGATAATACTACTATAGTCTTCAGAGTAAATCATATTCAAACAAAAGTGTGTAAGAACTAGGAGTTTTCTCTTAAAGGGTTTGGATCAAACATTATAAGCTTGCAGTCTAGTTCGGAGAGAAGCTGTACCCAAATTTGCCACTTGTATTCAGTTTGTAATCAAAACTGATCTAACTCCAATTCCTCTTCTTTTAAACACGGTGATGATTTTAATAAGTAACTTATTATTACATTTATTCAAGAGTTATCTCCTCAAAATGTTTTTGTCGTTACTGTATGGGTGAAACTGAAAACCAAACAAGCTATATAAATTGGGTCGCTGACGCCTACAGTTTCTTGTTTTTTTTTATTTTGTTCCAGGTACATTCATGGCACCTACAAAATGATCACATAAATCTGTACTACAGTCTTGGCATATTTTAAGATATGTTCATCCAGATAGAGAAAGAATTGAAGTGAAAGAATAAATACAAAATAGGCCTAAATTTGGAACTATACATTTTAAATAAGATACCTAAGAGCAAATAATTTTTCTCGTTGAAAGAATAAAGAAGTTCTATAAGTGGTATTATCACTGTAGTAATAAAGGTGATATAGCTGTTGTGGTAATAACCATGATCTATTACCATTGCAGTTCCATATCTCATTACAAAGTATATCATAAATATGATTATTCTTTATTCGGTTTTGATAACAATATCTTCAAGTAATATATGGGCCAAAATTCACAGTGTCTGCATCTTGCATATTTTTTAAAAAAGCAAAACAACTTTTACCTCTTAATTTCATTATTCAATAATTATCGAAATTGCGGTTACAAAATTCAGCCACGTTTTACAGATTAATTTTTGTAGATAGTTGAGAATGCAAAGCGTATCTACGTTGACGAGTAGAGCAAGGATATATGAGTAGTTGCCAATTCATTAACAACTCTCAATCTCATTTGATTTCAAAATTCTCGGAAATTTGAACATTGGAAACACGACTTTGAGGAACGGGTTAATGTTTACCATGATATCTGCTGATCAAGGAAAATCCATTCTTTGAATTATCATTCATTTTTTCAACTGCTATCACTAGGAGTCATCAATTACAACAGTTTGTTTGGTTAATCTAAATTACGCAATTCCAGGTTCTCATAATTAAAGATGCTTTCCACACAAATTGCGTTCCGGCTGTTCAGCTTTACCTAGTACATGGTCATGCGGAGAAAAGACTGCGTTACGTGGACGATGGCTTAAATACACGTTTTGAGAAACGATGCACAATCTCTAACAGAAACGACACCTTCATCATTGCTTCTGCGTGGATGGAAACCACATACATCTTCGTTTGGAACATCCAGGAGTTCATCATTGCTGCAGAAAATGGAAGAGAACTTGAAATGGCCTGCAACACAGATCACTTCACGGAGAGTTACAAAACATGTGAACAGGCGAAAGGGATGATTGGAATTAGGTTACCAGAAAAAAAACAGTGATTTAGAATGTAATTACAAACAAACTTCAGCTTTCATCACATATTTGTATTGCTATATGATAAATCTCTCTGTTTAAAGTGTGATTTGTGAGATTTCAGAACATATGCTGAATCGCCTTCAAAGCATTTTGCAACCAGCCTCATTGTTTCCTTTGCCTATGACTGATGTAGTAAATTATTTCAGCAACAAACATACTTTCAAGCAAAGTCAACGGAATTGTGAAATTTTAAATATTACAAACTTCGTAAATTGCAGTTTTGAAATAAAAGGAACCTCCAACATTCCTGAATGAAAATACATTAGAAAATACATTCTGCGAGTAAGCTTGTTGGTGTTATGATTGAGATGAGAATATATTTATTTTTAATCAAAAGTATATTTTAAATATTATTTAAAAATCGATATTTCGACGGATATTGAAAAATATTTAGGCAAGCACTTATTTGCTCATGAGAGAGAGAGAGAGAGAGAGAGAGAGAGAGAGAGAGAGAGAGAGAGAGAGAGAGAGAGAGAGAGAGAGAGAGAGATCCATTATTATTGCGAATGTAGCATGACACATCAGTAGAAAATGATCTTGAAAATGGTCGACCAATTTCAAAGTAATTACTACAGTGGCAATTCTTCTGAAATGTGGTTTTTACCTGCAGAAGTCTGTATATATTATCTCATTTGGGCATAGTGTAGAAAATAAATATTTTCTTTATATTCAATGCTAATTTTCTTGAAGAAGAAATGATGATTATCTCAACTACCTCTGTGAGGACCTTATGTCAGTTATGTAATAGGTCAGTATAGTAGAATTTCGTTTTTTTTGTGTGAGCTTTACAAAGGGGAAACTATAAATTGAATTTACTGACTAGTATATTCTGCAGATCCATCATGCCGTTGAATACGCTATGGCGCTCATAAAACCCAGGGAGATATTGATGACTGTCATGCGTGATCGCCGGCATGTAACACGAAGAAAACATACGCTTGTCCTTTCCAGAAGGTTATTACTATTGGTTCTGATGCTCACTGTAATTGCTGTTATGGCTCATTGGTCAAAAACTATGTAACAGAAGTAAGCAAACCAGCAATTTTTGTAAAACTTAACAAATAATTTAGTTATCAAATGTATAAATGATAATGGGAAAGAAAAATACTACAAATTATGAAGCGAATCCCAAATATTCTAGAGAATGTTGTATTAAAGTTCAAAAACACATACTTAAGCATTTATTTAAAGATCATATGTAATTATACGTTCTTTAATATCTTAAAATTGAAAAAGGCCCTATGCAAGTATGCCAGAATTAAATTCAGCGCTAAGTAATCACTACAAAATATAGTCATGAACAAAATTCAACAATTTAAAAAAAAAAATCTAAATCATGTACCGGGGTTTATATATATATATATATATATATATATATATATATATATATATATATATATATATATATATATATATATATATATATATATATATATATAAGTGAATTTAGATATAAGTTCATCAATAGTGTAAATTGGTTTCAAATACATATGGTCTCACCGGACAGTTGTTTTGCCAAATTTTCATCAGACAATGACCTATTGCAGAAAAATGATCATTATTTTACAATAAAGATACAAATAAAAACTAACTAATGATTTTTGTTGAATGGATGCTTGTCAGATTCTGACTAAGGTATTAAGGTTAATTCCTTATGCAACTGGTGGTTTTGATACTGAACCTATACTACCACCAACCCCTCTATTTTACATTCATTGTTGACAGAAAAGAGCTATTTTCAACCTGTTCCTGTGAGAAGCAGGCTCACAGAGTCAGTATGAACCTTATTGATCTTGAAAGTTCACTAGTACTATAACAAATTAACATACTTTTCATCACCCCTCAACCATGTAGATTTTTAGATATTTACCTCTGAAGCAGACACATGTAAATACTTAAGCCAAGTCGGAAGCACATTTGCAGACTAAGTTACGCATTTGATCTCCAGTGCTAGTCTAACTGTGACAGGCAGTCACCAACAAGGCAACCCATTTACAAGCCTAACTCAAAGTAAATGTAAACCACATTACAGATTTAGCTTATGTGTGAGTTTATAAATGCTAGGGTTGTGATAATCAGGCTCATGCCTTCTACCTTAAAAATTAGGGGGGGTCAAAATACGAAACTATCCAGTGAGACCTATATACAAATGGTAGCGCAGACTGGTTACTTCAATGGAGGCTATACCAAAGTGTACAACTATAAAAGCAATTCACGTCATGTTGATTGTCGTAAGTTAAATCGAGTTCCGATTTTAATTGCCACTGTAGACAACAAATGTGCAATGGGTGTACATACTCCTTCAGGTCAAGATATGGACACGTATCGATACTATGCAGTGAACTTCTTTCCTGTAATCTCGGATTCCCCGGGGAAGACGTCCAAATGGAATATCGTATTCCGGACGCCAAAACCGCGCAACTCAACCACCTATATGTATAAGACCTACATTTGTGTTGGCGACCTGAATATAGTCCAAGACTGCTTTGGCAAGGTCATTCATCAGTCTAAGGCTTCATAAAATATTTTTTATGTTTATTAATTCTTGATCCTGCCTATGTTATGTGTTGTTGTCTATAATCACATCCATGTTCAAGTGGGAGAATAGTCATTCCAGAGCAGAAGCTATCCCAACTTTTTACTTGCTCCACCGATCATAAAGGCGACGGTTATATCCTTGATTTTAGATATAAAAGCGTATTATTTTTTGAATCGTAAATTCAAACCCCTTCAATGGCAACGTAAATCCAAATAGGATTTGCAACAAATAGGACATAGTCTTACTTGTAGTACCTTGTAATTAATTGCTGTCACAACTATACCTGCACAATCTGCAAAAAGAGAAAGAGTTAAACCTGACTGCAATGTTACTTATCCAATCCCGTTTAAAGCCGCCATTTTTCAAGGTAATGTAAATCAAAATATGAAAATGAAACTGAATTGGAATAAGCACGTCTCTTAAGAAGACCGTATGTATGTATGTATGTATGCATGCATGCATGCATGCATGCATGCATGCATGCATGCATGTATGTATGTATGTATGTATGTATGTATGTATGTATGTATGTATGTATGTATGTATGTATGTATGTATGTATGTATGTATGTATGTATGTATGTATGTATGTATGTATCTATTGTATCTATGTATGTAGGTATGCATGTAATTACGCATGCACGTTTGGATGGATGGATAGGACTTAACGGCACGTCAGTACAATTCTAAATAAATAGTGCCTATGAAAACTCAAGTTACAAAATACAATGGAAACAAAAACCAAAACGTTTTGAAAGGTAAACCTTTCCAAAAAACGGTCTTTTGACCCACTGCTACACTCAAATAAGCAAGTGTCAGGAACAGTCCTTAGTAATTGAGAGCATTATATATCAGGCATAATGTCGTGATCTTACCGATTCAGAGATAAGAAATGAAGCATTTAGTGCCAAGTAGGCTTTTTCCATAACTAAATCAAAATCAAAGCAAAACAAAAAAATGTACATAAACCAGCGTAAAAATACAATATGGGACATATTTTAGGCATTGAATATATGCTACTAAATTGGAATTTAATTTCTTTTATCACTTGTTTCTAAAGATAAAATATTGAAAAGGAATTATTCCAGGATTATTGTATGGTACTAACATGGTCATGATGTAGACACCGAGATAGGCTACGTGGCAAGCAGTTTGGTTCTGTACTGCAAAATTACAGAAGCAATAAAGGATTTGTAATAGAAGTAACGTCTTCAAGCATGACTGTTGAATTGATATTGTCCATACTGACAATCTTCATGCTAATAGGTAATCCGTATCAATTAAGTTAATAGTTTAAGAACAATCTTAAATACTGTCTGGTATCATTGGAAATTCTATCTATCTATCTATCTATCTATCTATCTATCTATCTATCTATCTATCTATCTATCTATCTATCTATCTATCTATCTATCTATCTATCTATCTATCTATCTATCTATCTATCTATCTATCTGTCTATCTATCTATCTCTCTCTCTCTCTCTCTCTCTCTCTCTCTCTCTCTCTCTCTCTCTATATATATATATATATATATACATATACATATATATATATATATATATATATATACATATATATATATATACATATATATATATATATATATATATATATATATATATATATCTCTATATATATATATATATATATATATATAGTTACATGAAGTTCTGTTCCCATTAAGCCTACTACATCCAATGAATATTATTTATATGTAAGAATGTCCAATTCTTATTATTTCCTTTCAGCTTTGTAGAGGTAGCATATATATATATATATATATATATATATATATATATATATATATATATATATATATATATATATATATATATATATATATATATATATATACATATATGCATTGTATTCATTATTTGTTTTCATTATTTCAGGTGTTTCAGGGACTAACCGCACAAATAGGTTCATTATAGGTAATATTAGAACATTTTACTTAAAAACGTAAAAACTTATAAACATTTTACCTAAAAGGACAATGGACAAATCATGTTTAAGATATCTTAACTGGAAACCCTATGCTTCTACTTTTTGAATGAGACTTTGTTCTCAAAACGGATGAATTACCATCTTATGCTATGATACAATTTATGAGGAACCAATGTGGCCATCTCTATACTACATTACCTAGTTTCGATAACCTAAATGTGCTATTCAGCGACGTATGCATGATACAAAATGCAAATACAAAAATAGAGAAGTAGGTCAGGCAATAATCGACGAAGCAGCTACGAAAAATATGGAATCAAGTTTAGTAGACGTTTAAGTTAGGTAGAAAAAAGATTGTATTTATGGTTAGAAATAAATTTACTCAGTAGCAAATGTAAGTAATATGGATGTACGCATTGAAAATATGCATCGTTGATAAATCTCGGTTGAAGTAAAATTTGTGATACTAAATGAAAGCGCAGATAAAATGATGCAAGTTTTTATCACATTAAATTTTTTCCGCAGTTTTATATCTTATATCAAAAGGTAAAGTGCAGATTGTAATTTAGATATACAATTGGAAGTTGTTATTTTCTGATAATAACCATTTTACATGACATGTATAAAGCAATAGTTATGATTTGTATACTAGTCAAAAATTAAAACTTCACAATCATTCTGTAGATCACGTTTTAATTTAAAGGTTTAATCTGTACTTATAAAAAAGTTATAAAGGAAATATAATAATGTAATAAGCAAATGGTATTAAAAAATATATTGTAAACGTACCCTGTTTTGTTATCAGCCCTATTGACTTCTATTCGCGTCGTTCCCTTTCTGTCAAGAAGTTATCTTTCTATACCAGGTGTTTTGATATCATTGCATAATGACGCTAAATGAAGAATTGGTTTTAATTGATAATAATTTAGCCAAAATATTTTCGAAAACCGCTATATTGTTCTGTTTTATATAGATGCACAATTTTATATAGTTGCATTGAAAAAGAATTTTTTAAAGTCATTTTAAACTCAAAGAAGTGATCTCAAACTTTATACTGTATAGCAAACTACACACGGTGACAAAACAGGCCGTCATTGTAAGGGAGGTAACTTACATTATGCACCATAAAGAAATTATTAGCTTATCCTTCTTTGAAATTAAGCTGTCGACATTATATTAGCCTATTGACATTGTGATTTGTTTTTGTCAGGTAAGTAAAGAAAAATTTCGTTTGAATTATGTTTGAGGATAAAAATCGGTAAGAGGAAGTAGTCGTGATGAATATACGTACTTGCTTCTCTAAGGCAAATAATAAATATTTATGCTTTTCTATTACAATAATCCTAATGGTAGAACGCCGTCTATACTTTCCATATGGACTAAGGAAAATTATGTACATGTGTGTTCTTCTCGATATTTTCCTCCAGAAAAAAAAAGGTATATAGGTAAAAACGCGTACATTCATCAGGAAAATTTGAATCACAATATACTGGCATTTAGAGTATTTTTGCGAATATCTGAAAAAAAATATGGTTGTGTAACAAAATTACAAAACAAGAAACAAGATGGTTGTCACGCTGGTGCATATTGTCTTGTTTCGGCATTATCAAAGAAACGTAATTTGCATGTATGTCTTATGAGACATATGTGGGTAATAATTTGGATAAGTTTGTTTTATTTTGTTATTTTGTTTTCTTTTGTGCTTCAGAGAGTGGGGGTATGGAAGGGGCTGTTTACCGCTAAATGTTTTTCGGTTGTTTCGGGGTGCCATTTTTCAATTTTGTTTTTTGTTCAGATATAGCTAACTGTATGCTAATATAAGAATGACAGAAAATAAAATTAGAATTAAATAATGATGCAAGCAGATTCATTCGCATACTGGCATTGCTGTATAGACCGAATAGTTCTATTGGTGCAGAGTATATTTAAACACTAAGTGTGGACGCTTATCTTGTTAGAGGGCCAGGATGCCGCATCACCTCTCGTATTCGATCCGGGATTCTATTTGAATACCAATCCTGACCTACTTAAGGCGGGAATTAATACTCCTGAAGCCGCACGCTCTCACTGGCTAAACAATGGTATACAAGAAGGTCGCCAAGGATGCGGAAGCTTCCACTCACGACAGTATTTAGCAAGGTGAGTTGAAATTCATTCCAAACATTTAACTTACATTTCAATTAAATACAGCGTCTGATATTTACTTTGAAATGTTTAATCACTCTCTGGGTATAATATCATCCAAGCACCAGTCTAAAATATTCATATGGCACTACTTTTTGAGGTTTAAGAATAAGAATCTTAAATACAGGACACAATCAGTCTAATATTTTGTTATAGTTGAAAGTAATATTAAGTAGTGGATATTATGAAAAATAATATATTTATGCATTTGGTACTCGCTTATTACAACTTACAAAGAAGAGATTTAACGTAATTTTCCAACACCTTTAAATTCTATTGTTTGCAAGTCGCAACATCTTCATTTCAAATGTTTGTCTTTTCAACAACACTATATTGGCGTCGTATTTCTTCAGATCATTAATATTCTTCACTTTTATCAGTCTTATTAATTAATTAATTAATTAATTAATTAATTAATTAATTAATTAATAAGCATTGATTTTCAATAATATAATGACATAACATATACTTAATTACTGTTAAGCTTCATCTTACCAAGAAAACTAATACAATTCCTTTTCATATATGCAATTTTCATTCAATATTGCATATGAACATTTGTAAAATCCATCATCCGGTCCTAACCAAACAGCAAAAATCGTCAAGCAATTAGTACAGGTCGAAATCAAAGGAAATGGACGATGCCACTAAAGTTACTGATCAACTTTGTACTTACTTTGATGCAGATAGTGTTAGCATGTTCCATCTATAATAACACTAGGGAATTTTATGTTGGTAACAACAATAAACAATGAAATCTCAAAATTATGAGAAAATCTCACTTTTTGATTATTCTGCTGGTGTCCACAATTGTTGCCCAGTATCCTGTTATTAAGGGAAAATATGATCGTCCTATCTGTTGCATATTGAATATTTATCAGGTATACCGACTTGACGAATGCATTTCACACAAATTATGTTGCGGCGGTTCAGCATTACCTACAGCTTGGCCACGCAGAAGGGAGACTGGGCTACGTTGAACATTATGAAACTAGGTGGACTATCTCTAATGCCAAAGACATATTTATCAGCGCTTCTGCCCGGATGGGAGCCGCCATAGACAGCCTCGTTTGGAACAATAAAGAGTTCATAAATGCTGGTGATCACGGGCGAGAACTCCAAATGGCCTGCAACACGGACTACTTTGTGGAGTGTTACAACCCCACAGAGGCGGGGGGAAGGGATGATGGAATTGAAATAACTACAAAGACCATAATTCAGAATGTAAAGGCAAGCGGGCAAACGCTTCAGTCACAGGTGCGTATAGATCAATACAGATATTATATAGGATTCAAATTTGATTCACATTTCATTTGCATCTTGAATGGCAAAAATAGATTTTACCTGGGTTTTTATCTTTCTGTTCTTCCCATAGCACTGTGAAAGATAAATAAATAAAGAAGGGCAACAAACAAAAATACTGGTCATATAGAGAAAAATTAAGGTCAAAATGTCACATTTTTTTTGCAAAGTTAATAAAGTTTTGAACTTTTCTCAGTTGAAGATCTAGTGAAAAAAGTAACATTTCACCTTTGTCTTATGTAAAGAAACAATGCTCTGAATGTGGTAAAGCTTATCAATAAATATGACACGACATCCTTGAATTCAACTTATATTTTTAGTAACTTGTTCCTTCTTTGCTCAAAAGCTCGAATATATATTTTTACTGCTCATTGAATTGGTTGCTAGTTGATCGTGTTAAATAAATTAAAGAAAACTACACTCATTCTCTAATATTCTGCTCCAACAGCTTTATCGGCTAAATAAAATTAAAGCAAACAGCAAAATGAATAGAAAGGTAAAGAGTTGTAAAATGTCTTAAAATTTATTAGCCCTTGCCTAATAACTCAAAGAGATAACGTATTGCAGCTTCATTGATAGATGATGAAGATGAAACCTTGTCATCTGCTGGATATAATTATTATTTGTAGTTACTCTGTTATCAGAGCCTTGTTGAAGTGATAACTTTTATAAAGGTTTTGTACAAGATGTCAGAACAATTAAGTACCACCTATAGAATGATGTATCAGTGTGGACAATATACGTTTCCGTCTATTTTATAAACATGTATTTGACACATATTTATCCATATGTAAAACAGCGTTGGGGGCGACCATTTGTGAAACCCCTAAAAATGCCTCAGGAAGAAAGACCACGTGGCGCGTTCTTATAGCAGGTAGGAGCAAACATGTAACTTTTTACACCGAACTTCTAGCAGGATCGAAAAGTTTAGATACACGTACTCTAAAGTAGGAGCCAAACAGTTTTTAACACCTTCCACCAAAGGAGCTAAAATATTTATTTGTTTACTGTTTTAAATCGGGTTTATATAATATCATACCACATCAGTATTGTTTTGTTAAAAGATAGTAACATTGACCGTTACAAAACGTAATAAATTATCAAATGACATTAATCAGATGATGGCTGCTAAAATTTTGACAGACGTAGTCTTCTCGGTGCTTATTTATGGGTAGTTCTAGAATGCTCATTGTCAAAACGTGTAATGGGTAATTTCTTGACACCTTCGTGCTTCTGATAACTTTGAGTGTAGCTCTCTTGGTTGTGGTTGGGTCGGGTATATATGCAACATAATCAGCTTTTTGGAAGAAAAATATTAACAGCAAGGTTGAGAGTTTACGACCTTCTATTGTAAACATGCAGACCATTCATACTTAGATCGATAGCTCATGAGTTGGCAACAGCTTTTACTTAGGTTCTAAAAAAGCAGGTGCAAAAGTAGGCGGCTTGGGTACATCATATTTTGACCATATTAAAAGTCCGCAAGGTATGATGGGGGCACGCTACGATAGAGCTTGAGTCAGCAGGCTGTCACGGTTTTATAATTATTATTGTTTCCGAGATCCTAACGCAGCTTATGTTATATTTTCAGGAGGACTTTTAAGATCTCCTCGATTGCTTCTGTTATTTCTCTGGCGATTAATTAATATTTTCCCACTTTGTCGATTACAACCGAAAGTTATGCAAAGCAGTCTGTATTTTGTTTTTCGCGCTTGCGCATTAGCGACTTTATGGAATATATGGTGGAACTATCAAAGATATAGAGTTGTCACGTAGCACCTGAGATCTATTGTACAAAAATGTGTTGAGCTTTGTTTCGAACAAGAAATAGTCCTTTTAGGCTTTTATGGTTAGTCGCCGGCTGGTGAAATATTCTGAATTAGAAACCATCGTATAGCCCAAAATAGTGATCTCAAAGCAATCCTGGTTGGTGCGGCAATGATCGCTAAAACTTATTCCAATCCAAGCAGCACCGGCGTTATCAGATACAACCTCGACAGCTTTAAAACCGAACCACCATAGAACAGAACCAGCAGATTAATGTGCGATTCCCGAAACTCTGTAACAGCGATGTCATTGTAGCTAACACTGCAAGCCTGGCATTCATAACTGCTTTGAATGGAGGGGCTCGCGCAGGTGCAGTATCGATGTATTGGGCAGATGGAAAACTGCTTATCAAGATATATAAAACGCAAATACTGCCGCGATACTTACCGCGCTGTCAGTGCTAATGCCACCACCCACGGTCAAGTTTGGAGGTGGCTTATTTGTGCCTTTTGACTTCGACCTGCTAAACAACCACATGACATACTACCAGTCTCTTATTTATGACGACCTAACCATTGAGCATGCGTTCAAAGTCAACAGCAAAGATTATCTTCACCACAAACAATAGGGCGCGATACATCGCTAATGATATATCTCTGGAGTTCGACATCGTGACCCAAGCATATTTTGCACACAATATCTGACAATAGTACATGGGAAATGTCGCAATATTTGACACCAGAGTGCTGCCTCATTACAGTAAGGAAGTGAACAAGAGCGTTGTCATCAAGGTGTAGGTGACGATGCATAGGTCGTCCCATACCAATTCTGGTCACCTAGGCATGCCTAAAACAAGCGGTGTGAAGAGGCATTAAAAGTAATGACATAGCAGTCTATCATGGATGCCAATGACTAATGTTGATGTCTTCTACAAAAACTGACATATTTTTGCCACCGATATTAAGTCAGCCAAAAGATTGCATATTCAGAAAGGTGCATGGAAAACGCATGTGAAGGCGTAGCGATGCAAATTCCATAAATACGGCTCGAACAGCAAGTATGTTAAAGATGAACTTATACGTCAACAAATTATAGCTCAACAAACAATGTTTTCAGTTTGCGTTGACATCTTCGACCCTGTAGGCAAACTCCAAAGCGCATCTGTTCCCTGATCGAAGCTATTGCTTTGCAGATGTTTTCTTGATACCACACTACACCATGGTCATTGGGCAGTGTTGCTTAGTCATAGGAGTGGTTGCCTGCAAAGTTTTGTAAGCATCACTTAATGACCACTTTGATTTTATCGTCATCATTGGTCCTACTACAAACTTCTGGAAACAAAAACATACGATAGACAGTGCCACGCAAAGAAATAAACCCATTAGTATTTATTTCTGTAGGCGATGATTGTCCGCCACAAGGAAACGGCCCTCAGGAAGAACGCTGTAAAACCTACGGCTTTTGCAAGCTGCTTTTGTTCACGAACGAGTTGGAATCCTGCCAATTTGTCTGCTCTTAAGCGGCCTGTTGAGGTTCTCTCTTCTTGGTATATGCAAAGCATCCTTCAGTAATGTTCCTCATATAGACAACCATGAGCATGTTGTAAGTTATTTAAAAAGGACTCGCTCATCTAGGCTCTTTGGCAAGAAATTGAAGCCTCCTCCACTTCATGTACGCCCTGTTGCTAACGCCAATTTCATCTGGTGTGATCATATACACTAATGTTGGAGAAAAATAACAAATGATAAACACGACAGAGGTAACCAATAGCGAACCATTATGGATAGTTCGTATGAAGTGACACATGAGCCTAAGGTTAAAATACCAGGTGGATATACCTCTTGTAAAAGTTTTGCTGTTTTTATGAACAGCGCTCGGCTACGAAGGAATCCCACCTCAGCCTTTCTCGGGCACCCGTTGCCCAAGTATTAAGTGTTTTAGCTGACGTTTGACGATCAGCTTCGTGTAATCCGTGACTCACTGCTCCAAGCGGGGCAGTCAGAAGAAGTAGGTCCGTCGGAACAGCAAGCACTGCATGGGCCGAAAGTCTCTATTGGACACAAATCTTGCCCTTTATATATTAAATAGTAGTCTTGCTATTTTATAAAATATAAGATGTTTGCATCGTAGTAATCCAAAGATCTCGGCAACCTCTTTTCGACTTGAGAATCGTACCAATGTTTGTTACCATCACAGTGCTGATCCTTAGAATACAGAAATGGAAATTAAACAGGGCTTTATTTCTGCTAATATTATCAGGGTTGCATAGTGATCAGATGGCAGTGATAGATGAATATGAAATTGGTAAGGTTATCGCTGTACGGTCATCTCATTTACTGCTCCAAAGTATATCTACTTTACGCTAAAGACAAGAGCTGTCGACGAAAAACGCATACCAAACGATGAGGATCTTGAGGCCTTCTAAGCTGCACAGTCTAAGCACCAACGTAGAAGATAATATCCTCGGTCACTTTGAGTTGAATGAACTCTTCAGTATCAATAGTAACTAATAATTTATAACATCACTGAGCGAAACCAGATATTGTCGCTGAGAGAGTGCTTGTTTCTTACAGGCACAGTAAAGTGGCTGCCAATCCAATCCGATATGACCAGGTGAATTCCTTTGTCGAAATCCAACGAACTCACCTAAGCAAATCTCGTGAGACCATTCCTCGAGATAGATCCGGTAATCGCCAAACCATTCATCCCATGGCACGAGTGACCAAACCGCAAGATTACAACCTCATCCACGTTAGAGCTAAAGAGATTTTTCAGAGCCCGCCATGTCGAAACTCTAGTCTGCAAGTCTTTCAGGATAAGCAGAGACGTATTCTTCCAGCCATTTTCCATATGTCAGCACTAACTACTGCACTAGCTTAGTGTCCATAGTTATGTTGTTGTATCCAGTGCCACCGTCGATAGGTTCACATAGACTATGGTTCGTCTCTTGCGATCCTCTGGTTGGCGTTTCAGACATCGCCGTCCGTTAACCTATAATCGTCTTTGAGAAATGGGTGTTCAACAACAATCAGTCTTGTCATTTGTAGACGATGAGCTCCACCATTTTTCAGTTCTTAGGAGGTCATATACCACAGATGCCGAAAGATAAGCGTTAGCATACATACATGGCACAATATTGCTCTTAAAAATCAATAATTATTTTTCAGCGAATTGGCGCGTTTCTTTTCTGCTAGGGATGATCTGCCGTCCCTCCCCTCTCGCTTCAAACTAGGTTTGCCCTTCAATACAATCGGTACCCGCGTGTAGTTTACGGACGTGGAAACAAATTTTGTTTTCTAAAGAAAGACAAACTTAAAGCTCCTACATGAGACCCGGTGTAAAAAATAAATGTTTTCTTCGGCTTCTAGTTGAAGAGGAAATGTATTTGTGATAACATTCTTCTCAAATGGTATTTCATCCAGAAACAGGTTTATAGGCTACAGAAATACATGAGGTAAGGTTTTTTTGTTCGCCGATACTGTCTCTAATATTTGTTAAGTTAATTTCAAAATATTTATGCAGGTTCTCCCAGCATTTTGGCTGCGTCCTGGAACTCGAGTAACTCAGGACGAGAGTGGTGGTTGTCATACAGGATCACCAGCTTTGAATACGAAGGAAACGTACGATTTCACCTTCCAAAAAGTTGTTACTATTGGATGTGCTGGCCATCCCAACTGCATAGAATTTGTATCCAAGTTTACCATTGGTGGAAATTGGCCGAACGGGTTTAATTACATCCAAATGGAAGCACCAACTGGTTACTTAACTGGGGAGTTTACCAAAGTTTATAATTATAATTCTAACTCACGTCAAGTCGAAGGTCACAACTCGGATCAAGTACCAATCGTCATGGCTACTGCAGACGACAAATATGCGATGGGTGTATATGCGCCACCGGGTCAAGATACGGACGCATATCAATACTATGGAGTAAGCTTCTTTCCAGAAATCCGAGATTTCCCCGGGAAAACGTCCAAATGGAATGTCGTTTTTCGCAAAGGAAAGCCACAAAACACAAGGACATTTACATATAAGACCTATATTTGTGTTGGTGATCTGAACATCGTCAAAGACTGTCTTGGCAAAGTCATTCAAGCGCATCCCCATGTCTAGAGATGATATAAATTCTAAACCTTTGAGAATGAATAGTAATGTAATCAAGCGTTCTGTATTTAATATCTTTTACTTAAAAATAAAGAAGGAATACGTAGTATAAAAAGTAAGCTTATTATTTTATATCATCATTTGCGGATATTGTCTTGATACTGAAATGCCTCACTTTCAAGTAATATTACCTGGATCTACTTCCACTGTAAACAGGTTTCTGGAGATCAGGTGTAATACATAAAATGTTCAGAAGACACCTTCTTTAACTTTCTCCGAACCGATGTCAAAGACTGTATTCAGTTTGCAAGAAGACTAAATTGCTTCAATACATTAAGTCATCGGAGAAAGTCTGACATCGCCGATACTGCAACAAATTTCATTGCTTAACTTATCAAGGTAATAATTACGTAAGTAGACATTTGTTAACAAATCTGTCAAAGAAGATTAAAAATTTGTAGTAGGATGCTATGATCGTCGGTATTTATTAAGCATCTTATTGTTGAAAGTGAATCTGCAAGTAATCCCTGAGAGCAAACTTTTGATACTCTTTCTCTATTAACAAATAGTAAGTTTGAATTCCTTTCACTTATTAAGATCTATTCCACCCACCGTTTCTTATCTAGCAATGCCATGTCTAAGAAGAAACCTAAGATTATATATATATATGTTAAACGTGTACATCATTCACAACTTCGTAGTCAGTATTACGGGTATAATGATACCAATTGTACAGCCCCAGATGGACGGAGCGTAAGCTATAGGGAACATTGTATTCAGAAGAAGAAAAAAAACTAAATAACAAAACTAGCTGTGATTATGTTATGTAATAGTCAAGGTTGAAAAAAAGTTGAGTCTTTTGGCACCATGTGAAATTATATTAATTCATATCTAGATCCCATTTTGTAGTTTTTATTAATTATTTTAAATGTGATACAAATCATTGAAAATAAATCTGTTGTAAATGGATAATTCTTAATACCGTTTAGTTCAGCAGAATTATCTCTCTTAAATGCATTGGAGTACCTGATTCTGTCCTTGTCAAATTGACAATCTAACATTGTTTCATGTGACCATGTGACACTCATGCTGACGTTGGATTGAAAATATAGTTATTTCACCAAAGATTTGCATTGTGGTGTTTGGAAAAATATTTCGTACCGTGATACCCAAATCATACCGCGAATGCATAAAAATATCTGCTATTCGGACCACCTCTGCTATATACGAAACAATTACTGAAAAAAAACGTTGCGAATTAATTTAATTATTTTTTCATTTGCAGCCTCTCAGTGAATCCTACGATAACAATATCATATATTCTATGATATAGTGCGGGTATTTTTTAAGACATATCAGGCAAACAAATGTATGATTCTTCAGTAAATTACTGCGTCGACATATATTAAAGGCATTTCTCATTGTCTTGCAAAAATAGCAGAGGTGGTCCGAATGACGTCTTAGATGACTTATACTTCAAGCTGGACAGGATCTATGTAAATAAGTCTTCTTCGTAGTCTAGGAAAGAGCAATATCAGAAAACGTTTGACATTTAATCCAATCAAAATACCAGTTTAAAGTGAACCAGTAATTAGTTTATGCATTATTGAAACTCAGGCTTATAAAGCCATATTTCTTAAAACATATCACTGATTGGTTGACAGACTAGTTCCTTGATAGCATTCGTTTCGGCATAGTTCAATTAATAATAAGGAACGGTTCGCCTGAATATATGAGCAAGAGTTGCGACTATAGCTTTATGAATATTCCGATGAATGGCTACTTTATTCTAATATAAATAATTTCGATGTGTTCCGTTTAGTTTGTATTTTGGGCTCTGTACAAAATGACCTCAATATATTGAAACTCCACGGGCCGATCGCTGAAAATGTTAAGGTCTTAAGAGGGCCAAATCTTAATGTCTGCAAATAAATCTATTTAAATGCATTTTTAAACTTTTATAGATATCATTATTATGAAAAGAGTTATATTGAAATAAGTTTTAAAACGGTCAAATAATAAAATAATACTTTAAACTTTATTTCGTGCCTTATTCGGCGGAGTTTAAAATTTTAAGATATTGCCGAACTTGACCTCTGTCATACTTAGGTAGAGTGTATATTTAAAATTGTTAATCTATTGTTTTTATTTGTTTTAAAAAAAAACATGATTTTCAATGTTTTGATATATATATATATATATATATATATATATATATATATATATATATATATATATATATATATATATATAGCAGATAAGTAATTTACACATCCTTGACTTTTGACTGACTGTGTACATACTGAACTTCTCGAATACACATCAACGTGTCTTTGTGTCAGATACTGGATCGTTTGTAACAACAGTAAAGTCGATTTGATAAGTTCTGTCACCGAATGATAAAATTATAATAGACGATATAAAGTATTGAATGACTTAGCAAAATTACAGTTACTAATTAAAAGGGTTATTAAAATATAAAATGAAACATAACCCATAGTAATCAACTGATCTCTTTACTTATATCTTGAACGATGTATCCGACAAAGATTTTAATCTGTAGTTAACTTTTAACATTGTGCCTAAAGATTTAACCGGTAAACGTATGCCCGAGAAAAGAGTGAGATTAATACAAATAACAATAATTATATTTCCTCCTTTAAGGAGATGTTGAGGCATCCATGACAAACAAGACAAACGAAGGGAAAAATCAATCACATGCAAATAATAGCCAATAGCTAAAGTGATTGTACATCACAATGCAATCTAAAGATAAGAACCAGCCGAGTCTAAGTGACAAATAGAGAATAATGAAGTCAATATGAAGATAAGAACAAAGATTATATAAAGACACTTGTGTAGTTCTTATGTAACATTAGTATTTTCATGCATTCACATGACCAAAGTATTAATGTTATCCAGCTAGATGAACTAATAATTCCTAGTGGCCGGTCTTGGATTCACAGATCACCAGTACATGACCTACACTAGAAAATGTCCTCTGTGATGAAACTAGGAGATCAGTGTTACAATTAAATTGCTTAAATTCAAACTATCTAGTGCTACAAATAGATTCTTGATATCAGGACGATGAACTGGAATAACCTAATGTGAAATCGGTGAAGCTTTGTTTGATAAGGCGGGGTGTCAGTGTAGTTGCAGCAGTTGGAATTGGTTACTATTCGGTTAAGTGCCGTGTGAAAGCTAATGCCAAATGGATCGTATATACACCATTAAAAATTTATCATTAGCTACCTGACGCGTACAAAAGCAAGACACCACAACGTGTTGAAATAGGTCAATATAATGTTGATTGCATTTTTGACCTAGACTTGGCTTTTTGCCCCGCATAAACGCAATGAACTTTGCAAGTTTAAGCTCATGACACTGGAATAAAGACTAGAATGATTAAGTTCTGCATGATGAAGTCGAACTCAGAGAAATCATAATCACTAGTTATTCTTCTCGCCAAGAGATCCCTGAGTGTTCGTGAATATTATTGTTATTCTCATCCAATGCTGTTTTTTGTTTAGGAGACATGCCTAACTCATGCAAATTATGGGAAGGTCAGTTAGAGCATATTTATAAAGTGAACATCAAACATAGGGAGCGTAGCAAGTTTGTACTGAGTATGTTTTCATTAATGAACATTAAAAGACACAAGATATCTGTTTGGAGATTTGGGAAGCTAGAACGTTTCTCCGAGAAAAATAAGTTTACGACGATCAATCTATCATGCTGTTCTAATCAACCCTATCATAGACTCGCACATATCCAAGAGTTTTTTCTTAGAATCCCTGAAGCTTTTTCGCAATAAAATTTCGAAGCTTGTTGAGTTCAGATAGGTATATCTTTTGAAGCTGATTACACATTTCTAAACCATACATTAGTGTCAGGTTCACAAGTTAATGGTATAGACTGGCAGCTATAATTAAGTTTTATTTTTTGGAGTGCCAAGTCCAATATAGGCAAGGTACAGTAACTGTTTCCCGTTCGTTTGTAATGCATTGTTGGTGTTATTAACAGAATAAAGTGACCTGTTTTGTAATATACCCCCTTTAGTGGCGGCATTGGTTTCTTAAAAGAACTTATCACCAACTTTCAGAGACAATCTCCTTATTGAACTCATCCTCTTTCCCAACATAAAATACGTGATTTTGATAATTTATTTCGTATCGTTATTTTCATGAGTATTCGGCAATTATTGCAATCATCTTATATTATCAAGAGAGTTTATAAGACACGTAAGGTCAGCTACAAGAGTAGGATATGATTATTATAAGCAACCTATATTACAACATAGAATGTTCCTAGCCAGCTAATATAGCACCTCATATGTGAATACCAGATGCAAAAATGAAGAAAAACTGTTGGAATAGCATGCAAAGACATGTTAATTCCTAAACTTCCCATGTTGGGTTTTTATACTTGGAATACTTTTAATACCACATTGTCTACTTTGCTTGGCTCTTGTAGTAAAAGATTCCAGATTCCGTTTTGTGATACATTTTAAGCTAGCCAATCCAGAAGACTATCGATATATAATTAAGGTGTTTAATGAGCAGTTATGAAGTGCAGAGGTGAAACCGCTGGTCCATAAACTCAAATATGAATCAGTCCGCTTATGCACACACAAACACACACACACACACACACACACACACACACACACCAGACAAAACTGAATCCCCTTTTCATGATTTTGTTTAAAAAAATTTCCTTGATAAGAGTAGGTAGAAATAGTATTTCACACAAATAATGCCGCACACACCAGTCAATATTCCATCACAAATATACACACCAAAATATAATGCAAATGAGTCGGTGTTATATAAACTAGTGCGTAACGGGCACACTCGCATGACGGCTTAATAATTAATTCTCTTCCATCTTCAGTCATTTCGGATTCCAAAAAAAATAAATCCAGGTATATAGGAATAAATATATATATATATATATATATATATATATATATATATATATATATATATATATATATCAATATATATATATATATATATATATATATATATATATATATATATATATATATATTGTGAATTGGAGTGTTAGGAGTAATAGTTAGGAGTAATAGTATGACGGTATTGTCCAGAGGAGAATCATTTCAATTGTGCTTTCTGCGTCCTCTTATCTTTTGTTGTTCTGTACCATTCTTTTCTTCGGCTGTATCATTGCCAGTTTTGATGATGTCAGAAGGAAAAAGTTAGACTTTTGCTTGCATCATTGGGAAGAAGAATATATTTATTCAATATCTACAAATAGATGGCAAGTGAAATAAACAAGAAGAAACATTTTGAACAGTAAACAGAAGAAAGAGATTCAAAACAAAACTGCTTGTGTTACTTTAAATGTATGGGGTATTTAGAAAACTGGAGAAAAATGAATTCAGCATCTTTGGCGAAATATAGAAGGTGACCTTCATGATTTATAAACCATCTATGACTGTATCGACGTTCACCGCCGAGTTGCTAGCCGTTGCAACAGTCACAATTACTACCTCAGCAGGACTAGCACTTGGATGTGGAAAAGGTTTAATAAAGTTGCAATTAATGATTTCATTTTTATTCATTATTCAAACAACACTTTTCCAGGCCACCCAAAGAGGAAAGTGAAAACAAAGTCCAGAAAAAGTGACCAAAAAAACGTATATTATTCCTTATTCTACTGCTTGTATGATAGGTCAAGCATCACAATTCAAAGTACCAAACGATCCTAATCGGAGTTGTGAATAATGGGTGGTTTTTTGAGCAGTTACAATTACATTGATACAATTATAAATAGCAATTACTACAATCTAGGTTACAGAGGAATTCAAAGAATGTATCATGCCGCTTAGACCAAACTTAAAATTTATATCTTCAAGAGGTTCGCCAATGGTTAGAAGATTAGTCGATATATAAGTTAAAGAAATCAATTCTACAAAAAATTTCCAAACTTTTCAAAAGTAGAGCTAAAACAGCAGAAACAGATTATCAATGGCGAGCTGGTTTTGCTGAAATCTCAAATTTAGTGTCGAACAATCGAGATTACACATACTTGTTTTGTGTCATCGGTTTGTGCTCAAAATCAGTTTTTGAAGTTTTCTTGACTTCGTAAGCATGCTCAGAGTTAGCGCGAGCTTTAGGACATATCTTGTAAGATTGTGATTTGCGATCGAAATCAGACAAGGGCAGTAAATATGTTTTTCAAAAAGAAATGAAAGAAAGATACAGTCATTCTTTTCACCATTGGATGTCATGAAAAGAAACATCAGTGTCAATACTTCAGCTCTACCATTCTTGCTCAGTCATTTAGTCACTCACTATATTCGTGTATACTCTTCCTTCATACTTTCTTCGACTCCCTTTACCCCTCTCCTTCTCTCATTAATTTTGTAATTTATGATCTTAATCTGTCCCTATTGGAAATCTTTCAAACATGATTAAGAGTTATCATAAATGGAGTTGTTTCACTTGTTGTCTATCGCTCACGGTATTAATGTTAACTGCAGACAAATCTACAGCATGTATTGCAACACCATGGATGTTTTTATTATAGCTGTTTGTATTGTGTTTGTATGTGGGTGAGTGAGGGTGTGAAAGCCATGTATATGATAGATTCAAGGTGATAATAAATACTTCATAAATTCCTGTACAAGAATATGTATACGGAAAATTTCTGCCGTTTTCATGGATAATAACGAAAAAATTATATTTATGAATGTTAGAGGCCTGCAAAATTCAGTCTTTAAACGAAGGGACATTTTCCAATGGGTGAAACAAAAGAATGTATCGATAGCATGTTTACAAGAAACACATAGTACAAAGAACAATGAAATATATTGGGCAGCTGAATGGGGATACAAATGTATATTTAGCCACTGCTCTATTATGCTCTATTAATAGTGCTGGGGTTGAAATATATTTTAGAAATACGTCTGAATTTGTAATTCATAGAAAAAGGTGTGACAGTCAAGGAAAATGTATTATTTTAAACGTTACAATTAATGGCAACATAATAACCCTGGTGAATTTGTACGGTTATAATGATGATAATCCTAGCTTCTTTAGAAACTTAAAGGAGGAGATTTTATTTCTTGAGAACTCATCAATTATAATGTGTGGAGACTAGAATACTCTTCAGGACTTAAACTTGGATACTTACAATATTTTATATGACAAACACCAACAGTCTAGAGCAGTGATACAAGACCTAAAACACAAATCGGAACTAATTGACCGCTGGCGAAATTTGAATCAAGACTTAAGGATGTATACCTGGAGGCGAAACTCTCCCTTGAAACAAAGTAGAGTAGGTTACTTTCTTGTACCTGAAGCCATTCATATGATTACAGTTGATGTGTGTATTTTACCTGGATATAAGTCTGATCATTCAGATATTGCTCTGAGTGTGACTTTCTCAACTTGTTCTAGTGGAAAAGGATATTGGAAATGTAATGCCCAACTTTTGAAGAACATTGAGTATACTGATTTAGTCAAAAAGTGTATAGCTGACACTGTAAATGAATAGTATGTAGGAGGAAATAAAGATAACTCCCTCCATGTTTCTCTTTCCTGTAATGATCTAATGTTCTTTGAAATATTGAAAATGAAAAAAAGATAAAAAAAAAGCTATATGTTTTTCTATTAAGAAAATGAAGAGGAATGGGAAAAATTAAAGAAGCTTGAAATGGAAATAATAGCAATTTATGGAGAACAGTTAAATGACTTAGACGGGGAAACTCTATAAATGTTAGAGGAAAAAAGCAGCATTAGAAGAATCTAGGAAAAAGTACATAGAGGGCGTTATCTTAAGATATTACACCAGATGGTATGAATTTGTAGAAAAAAAGCACAAAGTACTTTTTAAATCTTGAAAAAAATGACGTCAATAAGACAATAAAGGTAATTATTTTAGATGATGGGACAAAATTATCTGATCAAATAGATATTTTAAAAAGCCCAAAAACATTTTTATATGGAATTGCATAAAAGTAGAATTGTTCAGCTTGATAGCAAAGATACTCAAGAAACTCAAAATAGACTATTTAACCAAAAACGATTTTTTAATCACAATATTAAACTCAGTCTAGAGGAAAGAGATTCGTGCGAGTGTGTGCTTACATTTAATGAATGCAGTTTATCTCTAAAATGATGGGAAACGGAAAATATTCTGACTCAGATGGATTCACTGTAGAGTTCTATAAATTCTTCTGGCAGTTACTTGTGGGGTTCCTTTGCAGATTAATAAATTACGGATAAACTGTAGGAAAGCCTTCAGATTTTTAGACTCAAGGAGTCATAACATGTCTACCAAAGGAAGAAAAAGATAGAAGATTTTTCATATATTTTTTACCTATATCACTTTTATATATTGACTATAAGACTTCTTTGGGGAGCCATTGATAGGCAGGATCAAAAAGGTTCTTCACTCAGTAATCAGTAATACCCCAAAAGGATTTATGAATGGTAGATTTATTGTAGAAAATGCCAGACTACTATACGATATCATGAATCAATTTGAAAATGAAAATAGATATGGTTTATTATTACTAATAGACTTTGAAAAAGACTTTGACTCAATGGAATGGACCTTTGTGGAAGAAGCTTTACAATGTTTCAGCTTTGGTGATTCTATTTGTAAGTGGTTTAGGCTGTTTTGTAATGACTCTAAAAGTTGTTTTATAAATAATGGGCATATGTCATCTTTGTTTTAGACTAGAGAGAGGATGTCGTCAAGGAGACCCCCTTGCTCCTTACTTGTTTATTATTGGGGTTGAGATTTTAGCTATAACTTTAAAGCAAAATATGAATGTACGGGGACTAATCTTTGGTGTTAATGAACATAAATTGGGTCAGTAAGCTGGCTACGCTTTTATTCTACTTGATGGATCTCCACGTTCTCTTAAAGCAGCTATGAATATCTTGCAAGATTTGTTTAATATCTGGACTTAAGTGTAACATAACAAAAACAAAAGCCATTTGTTTCGGAAACAAGAATTTTTTTAATGAAAGAATATGTCCCGATATGGGCCTAATTTGGTCCTCCTCTAACTTTACACTCCTTGGCATAGATTGTTCGCCAGATTTACAACAAATGATAGAAATTAATTATATGAAGAAACTAACAAAGGCAAAATGAACATTGGCAAGCTGGAGTCAACGACATATGTCAGTTGTTGGTAAGGTAATTGTTAAAGCCCTTGTTCTGCCCATATTTATACATCTTTTCTCAGCACTTCCAAATCCATCAGCCAAAATTGAAGCAGAACTGAATCGTACATTATTTAAATTTGTATGGGGTGGAAAAGTAGTGAGAATTAAACACGATATATTAGTAGCCCCAGAGAACAAGGGAGGACTCAATATGATATATGTTTTCTCATTTATTATGTATATTAAGATAAGATGGGCAAAAAGATTGCTGGAAAATGAAAATGGGGCTTGGCAGAACTTAGTCAATACAACTATAATTATAAATGAAAAGGATATTTGGAACTTAGGGAGAAGGAAATTAGAAAAATTTAGTAAGCTCATTAAAAACAGTTTTTTGAGAGATGTCATTTTGGCAATATCTTATTAGAAAGAGGACCCGCAAAGTGCAAATGAATTCTTATCCATGAGTAATTTTAATTGTATCCCCCCATAAAATCTTCTATCAATACAAATCCTAGATAGAAGCAGGTTTTGAAATTTTGAATGATCTAGTAGACGATCTTGGCAGTTTATTACCTTTTGAAATAATAAAACAAAAAACTAGAAGTGGTGACTTCTTGAAATACTTCTCCTTAATATCCAAAATTCCAAAAGCATGGAAAGACGCCATAAAAAAATCATTTAGCACATAATAGTTTTGATAGGCAGGAGGATAAAATAATGGACATGCAAAAACACAATTCACTTAAGTTTGTTTACAAAGATCTTTTAAAAACGGCTAAAAGGCAACATACTGCTAATCAAGAATCTTTGATGCAAGTATTAAATACCAATATAAGTAGTGAGGAGTAGTGTGAGATTTATAGCCGGGCCAAATTTTGTACCAAAGATATCAAGTTGATCTCTTTCAACTTTACATTAATCCACATAATAATCGCTACTAATTATGTTTTGAAAAGAATTAACATATTGGACGACATCAAATGTACGTTTTGTAAGAGAGAGAATGAAATTATTGAACATCTCTTCTATGATTGCAATATTACTTCACATTTCTGGTACAGTTTTATTGAACACTTTGCTCCTTCGTGCCCAAATATTGTACATTTGTCCAAAAAAGGAAATACTTTTAGGAAGTGAACAACTGGACAGTTTGTGTAATTTCTTGCTTATTATGGCAAACTATTATATTTACACTTGCAGATTCAATATGAAAAATCCTTCCATTTATGCTTTTAAGCAGATAGTTGTAATGTATAAGAACGTTGAAAAATATGCTGCTAAGGTAAATAAAAAAGAAGACTAATTTATTAACAAATGGACTTCAGTAGATGAATTGGTAATTTGAATCTGATTGGATGGTAAACATGAACAAAACACTATTTTCTAAATCCTATGTCACCTACATTTATTTGTCTAGTGTCTAGTTACATTGAGTAAGCTATCAAAAGAGATTATGTGTCATATGCATGTGTGCATGAGTGTGTGAGTGTGTGTGTGTTTTCTTTTTTTTTTTTCTTTCTTTTATTATACATTACATTTACTATCCCTAGTTTATCTGGAATCAATAAATATTTGATTGTAAGGTGACCTTTGGATGGCTCCCCGACCCAATAGTCAACCTATTACGGGGATAATAAAAAATTATTTCAAAATACATTTTAAAAAATTAGTCTAGATAGCCATCGATGTCTGCTTGAATCCGATAGAATTATATCTGATCTCTCGCAGGTGAGAGCAATGATTTATCCTCCGTATAATGTGACGCAAGATTTAGGGTGCTTTTGTTTATATTATTTTACAAGGTGAGATAGCTTAAGAGAAGACTCACGATTTACAACCCAGAAAAGGACTACACAAAGTTGGAAAGGGATCAAAAAGAGGCGAGATACCAGACATACCAGAGATTTTGGAAAGGGGAAGAAAAGATAGGAAGACTCAGATTTACAAGCATAAGGAAGTTAAGAGGAACAGTCTGTGTGGACTTTAAACGGACACCCGGTTATGAATCAATACAAAGCAGTGTTATTCGATCTCATCTAGACTAAATGATGATTTGATTCTATTGTTGTTAACAGATCGGCTATTTATCTTATCTTATTTTATTGTTTTGAAACTTGATTAAATTTTGTCTTCATTCGTAATGAAGTCTCGTTTTATTTTGTTCTATATATCAGCTCAGATCTGTATTTATTCCACCCATAAGTTCATACTTTGTATCGACATTTACTCGATCTGGCAAATTACACCGTCGGCGATCATCTCTAGGTAAAGATAAAAAAAATCACTAAACACGCAACAGATAAGTTGAGGAGGGGTTTGCCACCAAGTCCCTTTAGAGAAAGTACTGTATTAATGTAATGTATCCATTAGCAACTTAAAGTACATAAACCATAGATATTTACGACTAAGAGCCCCGAGATTTCGACTGCCTAGATGCTTCGTCAGGGTTTAATCTGTTGGGGATGGAGTGTGGAATCTACAATAGTGATCAGATCGGTATGCCTCCTTATATCATCTCATTGAAATGTGTCGCTACATCAAGATGCACTTCGAACACAACAACATTAATAATAATAATAATAATAATAATAATAATAATAATAATAATAATAATAATAATAATAATAATAGCAATAATAATAATAATATCAATAGAAAATGCAATAATATTAATTTTAATAATAATAATAATAATAATAATAATAATAATAATAATAATAATAATAATAATAATAATAATAATAATAATAATAGTATTAGTAATGACAATAATAATAATAATCTAAACAAAATGGTAAAATTAAGTGGAACTTCAATATCCATATTAACTGAACGTTACTGCGAACGTCAGGTTTGCATTGGTCGATACAGAGAGAAACATACGTATTTCAAAAACGCAACAATACAGAACACTTTTACAAAGGTAAGATACTAGAGAAAGTAAAGACGTTCATGTATCTAGCCAAATAAGTTAGAAATGTACTACAAACATACACGGTGGTCATGCAAGTCATACCGTGATCATCTGAGTTAACCCAACTCCCTCCGAAAACTCGGGGGATGAAAACTATATAACATTGATACTCGAGTTACTAGAGGAAGAAGCATTACTCACACACTAAATAGTATTCCAAGTCCAAGGCTATCCTTTATGGCTCAATACTATGAACATCAATCATAAAAATGATAACATTTCAATAAAAATACTATAATTATACAATTATCACACCACCCTTAATGCCCTTAATTCTGTTTCAAGTTTTTCATTGTAAGGGGGTGTACTGTAAATGTATTCTCTAAACAAATATGTACTTACCGCCCTTTCCAGGTGTTAGACTCATTCACCTCAAAAGTAAACTCTACCTCACATGCACGACTAGGTGTCTCAAGGGGAATATTCTAACGTGCAAGGTACAGCAAATAAGAAGATGCAAGTCAGTTTTTAAAGGGACGGATGTACTGGTGTAGATATAAATAATGCCTGAGGACTTTTGTGGACAGGTATATGCACTAACGGTTTAAGTACCCACAGTGATAACTCCCATAGTAAACTAATAGAAACATGCATCATATATTAAAAGTTATTTAATGTTACATTTCTAAATATTCAAATCAAACTTATTTTCCTCAGTTTAAATCCGTCCTTGGTAAATCGTTTTACAAGTTGAAAACAGTACGAGTGTTTGAAAGCTAAGTCTGTTAACGGATTGGAATTGCGTCAATAAACATTAACTCGGCTTGATTCAGTTAAAAGCAGAATTAGTTCCCTACATATATTTTGACTATAAGTGACGTATTATTATCAACCGGTCATGCTTCTCCACACACACACACACACACACACACACACACACACACACACACACATATATATATATATATATATATATATATATATATATATATATATATATATATATATATATATATATATATATATATATATATATATATATATATATATATATCCCACTTCTTGGGGGAGGGGTGTTGTAGTGGAATTTTGCTTATCGTTATCTTGAGGGTAATTGCCTTCTATGTAATTGCCTGGATTGCGATCTGAGCAGATATATAAAACAGAATGACACGAGCCACCATACATGAAAAAATAACTATTTAATTCAATATCATAAACAATCGTGATAATGCATTACATTAGGAAGATACTCTTCTTTTAAAATAAATCATTCACCGAATTTCAAACACAAATATACTAAAACAAATAGCCGATCTGTTTGAAACGGTAGAATTAGTTTATCACAGAATCGAATGCGCAATTGAAGTCATTGCCTAGTAAACCCTAAAACGTGATTATTTCCGGTTTATTCCAATTTCACTATCACTGTTCTTCAACTTCACTGTCAGTGTTTTTCTTCGTCTTTTCCTCTTTTCCCTTCTCCAAACTCTCTATTTTTCTCGTATCTTTCAGCCTCAAACTTTATGTGGGTAGATGGATATGTAAGTAGGTGATATGTAGATACATCGATAGGTAGGTAAGTGAATACGTCTTATGGAGCTTTTTCACCTTCGAAAGTAAATCGTCTCTCATATCCTGTTTGGAATAGGTCATTACTCCCTTCTCGTTATGGCATATATCGTTCTATCGAAATTCAAACAGATACTAAGTGCTAATTGCTAGTCCAACCTGACTAAGATTATCATCACCCGAGACATATAACAGTTATGTTCTAATCTCAATTAGACACAAGTATGAATGAAATTCATTACATGTCTTAACTACGTAATTTTTAGAAAATACACACATTCAATCCTTTAGCATACATGAAATCTCACTTCACGGTTTAACAACGTTAATTTCAGTCAATAATCACTCCAATCAATATGACAAATCCAAACAATTCGTAACACTTATGCATAAAGAATTATTGTACAAATTCAGATAAATTAACTCAACACAGTTATACTCATATCAAGAAAATTTATTTACGAATCTAAACAAGTTTAGGATTCGGCAAATGTGGATATGTGAGAAAGCTTGCCAGTAGCTTCTCGTGGGTCGGTGGTTCTTTCCGGTGATTTCCCGGTTTCGTCCTCCACCATTAATACTGGCCGCCATGAATAGCCTATCGTGTGCTGAAAAATGGCGTTAAGCCCAACAACAACAACAACAGCAACAACTAAACAAATTAATTAATGCAAATATAAGCAAATTAATCAGATTAGCGCAAAATACCTTGTGCTTCAAGCTTCGCTCGCTCCTACGGCCAAAATGGTGTCCGTCGAATTTCTAGACATTCCATACCTTGGATAAATATTTTACTAGTGAATTTCTTCTAAATTCAAATTCAGAGTCTCCTACACATTTGTTTTTCTCTTGCAGGAAAGTATAGAGTGATTAAAAGTTTATGTTGGGACATATTAAAACCCAACAATTTCGTGTGGGAATCACGCCCCTTATTTAGCGTAACCAATCCAGATTAAATATCTCTCCCACCTGTAATAACTTAGGGAACAAATTGTAGTCTGCGTTACCTCTAGATTACCAAATAACTAATTCTGAAAAATCTCAAATTTGACAATTCCGATACAAAATCGAAAATTAAATCATATTAAAAATTAAATCGTGACATAGATATTACCAATCCGTGCATTATGGTGATTTAACACGCCATTGTCCCCATAAATCTAATTAATCGTTCACCTTCCCAAACTAATGTGCTCTTCATAGATCGACAAAAATTATTTGTGGAATTGAAAATCCATGTAGATTTCTAATAAAATATCGCAACTTATAACGTTTACTGCACGCAGAAGCTTGCATTAAAGATTGCCATGTACGGAAAGAGATAAGTTTGATCGTAATATTTTTAGAAATTAATGTTTATTGGACTTTTAATACGACATAATTTTAATTGGTTTATTACGGGAGTTGAATTAATACCGATAACTCTATAGCCGTTATGCTTTCTTACCGTAAGCCTAGCGCTTGTATTTCATATGCCTGCATACGATCCCGGGTCTATAGCTATTTTTAGCATAAATACTTTTCAGCAAATGGTAGGCTTGATGTTCCAGAATAGTTTGATCAAACTGTATCTACTAATATCGATCTATCAATATAGATCTACTAAATTGTACCATAAGCTATTGATATTGCACTACATGTTCTCTTGAAATCGAGATATAACAAATTATTTGTACATCTCTTAACGAGCGCAATATGTTTTATATTGCCCAGTATGTATTATATTACACAATATATATTTCAAATTACTAAGATATAAAATTTCAGTATTTCCCTGACATCAAAATGTTTTATTGCCGAAAAAGTCTTATAATGACAGATGTAAAATACTTTTCTATTAATAGATTACATGATTTATTAATACCAGTCAACAGTTTTAATCACTCTTGTGAAGATTGGGCAACAAAAACTTGACGAGGTATATAAATTCACCTACCAAAGCAGCACCCTATCCAACGATGGCGACGCCGACCACGATGTCACTTGAATAATAGGAAAGACAGGGAAAGTATTTCAACGGCATCGACCAATCTTGGTCAACGCGCAAATCAAGGTAGTAACGAAAATCCGCCGATTCAATACTATCCCCGATCCTACTGAAATCTATGGCACGTGAAACGTGGAAGACGTCGGCCCGAATTGTAAGGATGCTTATCATAGCCTAACAACAATGGTTGCGTAGAATCCTGCATGTCTTGTACAAGGATCGCATCACAAATGAAACAATCCACAAACAAACAGGCACCAGACCTATCAATGACATTGTGACAGAGCGCCTGCTACGTTTTGTAGGCCACATACTCCAGCAACCAATCTCACGACATCCAAGAAACGCCATCTCGTGGACTCTACAGGAAAGGCGGAAACAAGGCAGCCTCAGAACTACACGGCGAAGCACCTTCATCGAAGATCTGAGAGCGCAATGCATATCATTGAATGACTGATCGACATTGATGGAAAGCACCCGCTGTTCAATGCGTCGAACGACGCAGGAGGAACTAAGTCTAAGTAAGTAAGCCTTTTGATTGACCTAGGCATATTTAACCAAGATTTATGTCAGTAAAATTTTATCAATAGGAAAGGTGGCTAGTGCTGAACAAAAACAAATAATTTTGATGAGCTGCATGGTCACCAGCTTGCCTCGCCTCCATTTGTTCGTGAGTTTGATTCCTTTTTTTGTTTGCTCAAAACTAATTGGATGCCCATGCAATAGCTTAGATTCCTGCACTGTGGTAAAAATAATTAACAAGTTGTGAGAAATTGCTGTCCAATCGACGTAATATCAACGAATTCTTTAGTCGAACCAAATTAGTTAAAGGAAAAAGGAATTGAAGATATTTGCAGGACTTCTGCAAATAAATATCAACAATCAAAACCGAGTCCACTACTTCTGATATTTATCAAAACTTCAAAGTTTATTAAGAGCAAGTAGCAGTTAAACTTCATGTATTTTCATTGTACCAGCAGTATCCGGTGATTGCTTCTGTCTTGTTTAAGGTTCCACTCTTGCTATTCCGAACTGGGTTTACAAAGGATTATTGAAGCCTGAAAACTTGGTGTCATTTTTGTCCAAACACCGGTCCACTTGGTGTCAAATTTATCCTAAGGCCGAAGCATCAATCATTAAAAACTAGGTCATATGTGATGGAATTGTTAATACTACACTGCTGTTTTTGTACAAATCATCTCTGTTCAGCCCTAGTGCCTTCTATTTTAAATGAATATTTGTAGAAGCTGATATAAAACTGAAAACTATTATATGCCTAAAGAAAATTGTAATGACATTATTCCAGAATAGTTTAACTTTTCACACCATTCTTGTTTTACATTTACAAGGGCACGTCTGGAACTTAACTGAAGCAATATTTATATTTTTAACTAAACTTCAACAGTAAAATTATGTTAAGACAATCACATCTGTACAAAAGTTGATATCATCTAAGACGTCATAATTACACCGGTATATTAAGAGTGTATTAAACGATAATTGCTAACATGAATTGTAAGAAATTGCCACAATTCTAAAATTATAATATTGTGCCTTAGACTCCCTCGTTTATGTATTCAAATTCGCACACGTAATACACATATAAACCATGTTCCCAAACAAGATCTATGAATTTCGAGCGACATCGATGTTTTACATGCTGATAAGTGTATATTTATTTACCCGTGTGTACTCCGGTTACACCCAATCAGTCTCCCCTATCTGACAGAATTAATGTCTTCCAGATAACCTTGTACGCTTGTTGCTCTATGAACTCAACTATCTGATCAATTCAGTATTGTTATTCCTCCTGTTTAGGGTTAGTCAGTTAAGAGTAAACCATGTCACTTTTTTATATTAAGCAATATATGCACTCACTACCATGAAATGTAATAGCTGTGTTTATTTATAAAGTTTATTTTAATTTTCACAGAGTTCGCTAGGTATTGGAAATTAAACGATTTGCCCTCGTTGCCCTAGAAGGGTAAACAGGTACAAGCGAGGGGCTTTAAATCACGTGCTCATCCAATTTGCACCGACTATCTACTCTTACAAAGAAATGCGTTCCGCTCGTTTATCAGATTCTCACTTCAAGCACCTGCTGGGCTCCTTAAGAGAAGATTTACACATTATTTTGTTGTATATCTCGCCTTCAAGATTTAGCTATTCATTATAGATACCAGTAAGCTCTTATTTCTTAGCTTGAATAGCAGTATTCCAGTTCAACTCTAATATGAACGGAGAAACTCGACAGAGACAAAAATTGATCGCTTTGCAAAATAAAAGGATCGAGACGAAAACGGTGATGATAGCGATGATAAATTAGTATTCCGCATTATGTCTACCAAATATTAACAATTATAAGAATTGTAATAAGACAAACAGCAATAGCAACAACTTATAATAATATAATACTAGCAATGTATTATTCTCAGTAGTAGTAGTAGTAGTAGTAGTAGCAGCAGCAGCAGCAGTAGTAGTATAGAATTATGTCTCATTTGTCATTGTTATCTGTAAAATGTTCCACACAAATGTTGTAATCACAATAAAATTACTGATTAAAAAGCCATAAGGACATGCCTCAAATTTTAATTACAAATTTTATCTTCGATGTAACGATGATTTCAACACTAATGTTCACATATTTAGCATTAGATAAAATGTTACCCAATCCTCTTAAAAATAAAACACATTATTTGTGTATATAACGCAATTAAACCCCCATTCCCCAATCTTTATATGAAGTTCGATTAGAATAATGCTGATACAAATAGTCATAATTATACCAATGAAATTACAGCTATTTAACAGCTGAAAACGTCTTCAACCATGCATGTATACAATAAAATACTGGTGCCGTGTTTTGATACCACCCAGAGTTGGTGAACATCATGGTTTATTGGCCGATGCCGAGTATTTATGACCCAAAAACAGCATGGCAAGTTAAAAAGTATCCAGGGATCAAGCAGAGTAATGAACAATGTCCCGGAATAATATAAGTCAGCTTGAAGTTTTGTCAGAGAATACGTTAGATCACTACGACTAAGGTCGGAAAAGTCAACAAATGTGGCGATTAATGGGCCTATAATAAAAAATATATATGCTGCTTATCTGAATACATGAGAAGTGAGTTGTTTGATCAGGGATATGGTTCAGTTTCTGTACATAGCCAACCGCTGAGACATATGTACATAGCGCAGTGTTTTTCAAAAAGATGTGAAACGAAAATTGCAATGTAGTAAATGCAAAAAACGAAAAGATAGTGCTGTGGAGTTTTAAAGTGATTGATAAAATCCATGTAGTTTTTCGAACCACCTCTGTCAATTTCCATGAAACATGGAGAAAGTGCAACCTTTGACTAAAATGGTAATTTTATTACTCCCAGTCGTTAATGTCCGAAGTTCCGGAATGTGTACTGGAATTGCCTCTGCACAAGGTGAAAGCTGGAGAATTGTGTGCACCTTCTTCAATTTGTTGGTGACGATTCTGTTGCACTATCTCCATGAATGGCACTGGTTCAGCTTCTTATATTGCGATCATCGCTGAAGGAAAGGAAGTTGTCTTACTCGGGTTGCATTGTTGTCCATGACGGGCACATTCAGCGGCAATGATTCTGCATGCATTAAGGAATGGCGTGTCAGCTTGGTCAATGCTTCCCTTGTGCCATTATTCATAGATTCAGTCAAGGAGCGAAATACTTTCAGATAACGTAGCCAGTGTATTTTGCTATGCCATCACTATCGTCGACAGTTCTATAACTGTCCAAATATTATGATGTGTTGAAGGCACTTTTCGTTGCGCATGAGTGAAATAGATGCTTCCTGATAATATCACTAACAGACGATATTTTGCCCATACTACCTAGACGACGGAAAACCTGGTAGTTTACCCCTTGTGCGATCACCGAAATTTATAATTTTTAAGCAGACTTGCAGTACCAAAGGTTAAGTCAAATCATAAACAGAAAGATGGATTTGTGTTCTCTTTATATACGTAATGTTCATAAAAAATATCTTAATATTCAATGAATGTATTCAAACTTCCTCCTGTTGACCACAAATATGGCGTCTGATGACGTCATTTAGGAACCATCTAATATTGGCTCTGAAAACCGTTTTATTATTATTAACACCATTGTTACTATATGCCCTGATCAGAGGAATTTACGAGATTTCATTACTCCCAGGCTGAATTGAATGCCTAGAATAGAAAGTTTCTGTCTACGTTTGACAAAGAAAAATTTCCCGGTAATGTTACGTTGTAATTGGCTGTTGCAACTGAGCAAGAGGCTCAACTCGACTGTTAACAGCACACATCAGAAAGATGATCAGAAAGTTAGTTCGCACGATATGGAAAACCAACAGATTCAAATCCTGCACAAATCCATAAGAAACGTTCCAGCACAAATACATAAGAATAGTTAAATGCAGAGACTCAAAATCCATTATATGTACCTTTGAAAAGTTATAGAAGAGAAACTCTGCATTCATTGTCTGTACATTTAAAAAACAAAAACCACCGTATTTCGTAATGCCAACAGCGTCCTCGACAATTCCGACACTGTCAGAACATTAGGCTGTTTTGACGGAACTTCCGGTTGTGCATGGTTGCCATTATCTGATCTGAGCACCTGCTGAATATTAGTATCGCTGGTGTAGTTGCTGCTATATGCCTTAAGCAAACGAATAAGGCGAGATTTCATCGATCCCGGGCTGAAATGAATGCCTTGGTTAGAACACTCCTGTCTAAGCCTAGGATGTGACCAGTTCCCTGGCATAGTCAGATCACAGTTAGCCGCAGATGGTGAGACTGGACGAGAAAGAGGGGCGACTCTATTGTTACGACGGCCTGTCCTAGTTCTGTAGCCATGTTTATAATATTACACAAAAATGTCTCAAGAGCAATGTGAAAAGCACAAAAGGTAAAGACATTAGCACTATTCTGTAAGAACTGTTTGATGCTGAGACTCTTTATTCAATGTACTTGTGAAACCAGAGAAGTGACTGATCAGATGTTACTCTGTATGATTATGCAATGTCACGTAAGATTGTCTAATATGGTTGGCTCTTTGAAATCGGCTGGCATTTCCAAACCATAGCAATAGTTCTTTTCATGCCACAACCAAAATTTACTTCTCTGACAATTCCCTTGCAGATAGAAAGTAAGCAACTAATAATAGTCTAATTCACTGTTGCCTTAAACTTTCAAGGTACATGTACAACACCCCTATCCCATTATTAGCCATTGACTAAGCTTTATAATTGCATTACATCATCTTACCACTCCACCAATTCCTCCTTCAAATGCCATTATCAGAGAAACCCAATTGCACGACCAACAATATACTCAAGATCATCAAGTTGTGCATATAAAATAAAATTTAATAAATTATCATATATACAAATTTTAAACAATTTTATATCTGGGATGATATAAAAAAAATTCAAAAGATTCTTGGTACAAACGAAAGACAATATATTGTATTTCAGTACTGCCTTGTAATGGAGAACAATGTTCAGATGAAAATCGCATGGCCACTTTCAATATTTTATCTCTTTTTCTCAGCACAAGATAGGCAAGACATGGCTGCTAGAATAACTGATGAATGAAGAACCTGTGAAAACTCGGAGAAAAAAAAACATCGACCAACGAGAAGCTACTGAGCTGGCCATAAAACACAATTAATTTTATTATATATTCTCTACGTTTGTTTCTCAGTACTGAACTATGTGATTAACAATATAAATCATATGTTAATCTAAAATACTTTCAAATATGACTTTATGGTAAAGTTCTTGTCAGGGATTGACCTGCATTTTTGAGAGGATGAATTGTAAACAAAACATCGTGCAATAGAACATATATTTCACTTCCGGATCATCACTAAACCTTGTTACTCACTGTGCAATGTGGCCAAAATACACACAGACAAGCATACCATAAGCTCATATTCTAAAGAATAAACAATTGCCTTTAAAACCTTACCAAGAATGCCTAAATCTAACTCTTGTATCACAACCAAGCGGAGACAGGAAAAATGAACTTAAGCTAGAATGGGAGTACATTTGTGGGTACTGAACCGGAAATATTAATTGTGGCCTGATTCCTGCTACTGGCAAGCTTTTTTTCGTACTCACACTGGCCGAGCCCAAGACTCGAAACCCACGCAAACAGGGATGAAATGGCAATGATCCATAACGGCGAACTATTAGAACATTCGGTACCACTTGTGTTTTTTTTATTATCGTGAAATTTGACATTCTTCAACTGCACTACATGACACGATGCCGAAATTGCAGTACTGAAAAATCAGCAGCGGAAACTGATACAAAAAAAAACTAGATGCAAACATCGGAGAGAAGTTGTTCATTTACGAGCAGACTGATTGGTTAAAATTCGAAACTGTATTTCTGCGTGTTAGAAGAATTAGGTGATCAAATATTTAAATCTTTATACTGTAAAAAGAATAAAATACTGATATTTGGACTTACCGGCTCCTCCCATGCACTAAAATTTCCCATCAAATGTTACTTTATCTTTCATCAGACCATCTTAATGTTATTTTGATGTTGTATTTGATTAGTATAGCGAAGCCGATTATTATCGACTTGAAAATATACAAAAGGACGAAAACATGAATTTGAACAGGAATCGCCAGAAGTGTTAGCTTTAAGTTTTTATATAGCGTTTGTGGCTGCTACGTCTAAAAGAACGTATAGAAAGTCACGGACTAGTTAACTTTTTTATACAATGGTCAGTCATATGACACAAGACTTTTTAAACGAAGGAGGATCAACGCGTTATTCAGAGATATTCTTGAAGAAACAATTCAAATTTGAAGTGCGATTCTGTCGTTTACTCTTAACAAATATGGCTACTTTTAGACTCAGCTATAAAATTAGGACAAGAAAATCTATTATATATCTGTGTTCCAAACAGAGTTAAATAAAAACAAGTATGTACCATACTACTGATTTGATTTTAGAAATAGACAAATATGCGTTTAAGTCAACATGTTTTTCAAACTTGTATGTGTATGTGCTGGATTTAATACCTGTGCATATGTGTGTTTGTGCGTGAGCTCCTGTACCTGTATAATTATATAAGCGTTTGTGTGTGTTTATATATATATATATATATATATATATATATATATATATATATATATATATATATATATATATATATATATATTTATATATATATATATAGTTTTCGTGTGATTCATAAAATATTGTAATTGTGACCAGAAAAAAAAAACTGTTTTAAGTTGTAATAATATTAGCATAACCATTTGCTTTTCCAATGAATGCAAAAACATGTCTAAAACAAAAACATCATTCGGAAGGGTGATAAGCAATCTGTATAAGTACAGTAATGTGGGAGACAAAAGAGAAAACAAAGGAAACGTCCTGTAAAAAGAACGATTTTGATTACAATGATTTTTCTCTGGAATAAGTCCCATCAGATCACAATAGTCCTATTGTCCGGATATCAGAATATTGCATCAGAACGTTCAGTGGTCGGAAACTTAAATGACACCTGACAGTATATAAATGTTATGAAAACAACATCGACGACAAAACAGTTAATTATACTGATATTAATGGTTGCTAGAGGCGTCGATTACGCTGTTGAACACAAACTATAGATAGCAAGACATACCGTGCCAGAACCAGCAAAATTCAGGTCTAGCAACAAAGAAGCAATTAGTTCAGGAATGCAAAGTACCAAAGTATCACAATAGAACTATAACCGGATAAAAGATGATGCTGGATTTTTGGCTAATTTAAACAAATAATTACCAATCTGCTTTGAACCCTTTTTTAATTTTTTTTGTCGAAAAGCAATGATCTTGGCTTCGTAGTAGAACAATGCCTTCCAAAGTTGCAGTTACAGTACCTCTAATAATGTCTACAACAGGTGGAAGAATAATTGTTGTTGTCAGGCAAGTTGAAATGGATATATTAAATACCACAAAATTCTATTCTTTAAATATTTTGTATTTCACTTGGCATTCCATGCCATCATTAGTTTCTCACTTTTTGGTCACTGCGTTTAATATGTCTCTAACAGCTATATCCAGCTACGTTACATTTCATTCTAACTTTTCGCTTATGTTTTTATCACTTATATTTTTCTTTTGAAAAGTATGGGTTTTTTTACTAACCAACATAAACTAACTACGCATAAAATCAAAGTTTACCACTGCCGTCTTTATTGCTTACATGTTCTATACCATAAGAAGCCAGTATACAACCTTGACATTTAGGTGCGATAAGTATATTACTTTTAAAAAAATTTCTATGTTTCTTCCTGTTTCTACGTTCGCCTGTTCAAATGATGGAAAAAAAGTTATAATTTGTATCGTATACAACAATAAATATCTTCGTAAGCTTTTCATTGTTGAACGCTGCTATTTCTGACTACATAGGTAAAATGAGAAAATAAGCTCTATAAGAATTTTGGTTAAATGGTTTATTTCTACTCCCTACTATCCTTAAGCTGATTGAGAGGGTGGAGTATGAGGCATGTTGCGGTTTTGTATTGTATTATTCATATATTGATTTTCACAGTCAAGATGCACCGTCTTTGTTGAGCCGTTTATTCAGTCTTGTGTCTGCTTTTATAAAGAAATATGCTAGAATTTACAAGTGTTTTCAAAATTCCGTTGGTATTGAAATGGCAAAACCAGATTTTGATGGAATTAGAATCAGCCCAGACCACAAACTAAACTGGAACTCAGTTGAATTGACTTTTCTGGGTATTATATTTTCTTTAGAGGCCACATGGTGGTCTGGCAGTCTCAAACGCACGCCTTGATCGATTACTGCCATCTAACATTGTCCGCGTTGTTTGAGCATCAGGCTTGGCCTATGTTGATATGCGAGAAAGCATGCTAGTGGCTTCCGGAGGGTAGGTGGTGGTTCTTACTATGGTTTTCCCTGGTTCTTCTTCCACCACTTATATTGGCTGCAATTATAGCGTTCATCGTGCGCTTAGAGAAGGCGTTGAACACAAAATAACAAACAAATATTATACTGAAATAATACGATACAATTTGATTATGACAACAGAAATATAGTCAAACAAGAATAAACTAATACGGTAGACAAATTGAGCACTGACCTCTTTAACAAGTCTGGTATTATCAAAGTTGACACATCTGCTTCATTCTATAGAAGATTGTCACGTAGAATATTGCAAACGTAAAGCTCGTTTTTGTTTTGGTTTTTTTTTACAAAATTTGTATGCAACGGAGAAAACTAATGGCAAACATTTTAGTAATGTGGCGTAAAATGGTTAATGCGCAGGTGCATAAGGATTCTAAGAAAGAAACATTGATGATAAGGTTTATGTCAAGAAGTTATCTTTGCTGCTTTAACTCCATATGTTCATGATTTGTCACAGCCTGCAACATAGTTATTTAAACAAATACATCAACGCGCTAACATCTTTGGCTAGAGCTTTTTTATTTTTTATTTTTTCTTTGGGTATTTTTCATAAAAAAGTATAATTTTACTGCGTATTGTCAGTTGTATAATATTTTTGTACTTCAAAACAAAAGGGGATTTATTCAGACCTTTTTATGTATGACCTTTAATAAACTAAAACAGGACATTCTTATGCCAGTACTAGTAACGCGCACTTGACTATTTATAAACAATGACCGTCTTTAGATACTTTTCGAGAATTTCTTAGAACTTACTTTTTTCAAACACAACTAATTACAGAGTTAAAACCAATGTAAGTGCTGAAATAACCAGCAGAACACTCCTAGCTCTTATGCATGGTTTCTCGACGAGCAAACCCATTAAACGATGAACATAATATGTTTGGCTCTTTTTAGAGAAAAATATTCCTTGTAGGTGTCAATTATTAAATTCTAGTTCGGTGCAGAGATAATATAAAAACGAAAATGGACTGCTGGTTCCTACAATTTACCTATAATGGCTTATTTTGAAGCAATTATATTTGTTTCTATACCGGTAATGAGCTTTAGCTAATCATTGATCTTGGTCATTTAAAAAAGGCATTTAATGTTCCACCAAATATCGTCTAGTTCTGTAGCTTGTACCCTAAAATCATATTTTACATTCATGATAATTATAGAATTGCAACATCATTTGCCTTAGAACATTCTTGCAATATATTAGTCATATTTCAATTACCCGTTTGAAGACATCGAACAAAATGTTTCATTTGGTAGCCGCCCTACTAATACATTGACAAACGTTTCCAAGCAGGAAAACGTTTTGACCAAGAAACTTCTTTATACATACCAAAATAAGTATTAGGGTTTCTATGTTAATATGTGGCCCTATACATTGGGTTATGCTAACTATGGCCTCATGTCTACAGAGGACTAGCAAAAGGAGGTCATATGTGACCGTTACATGAGTTATAATCGATATACAAAGTTGAGATCTCTTTTATAGAAGCCTGTTATTCAAACTTGTATTCGAAAAATATGACGTAGAGCATGAAACAAAAGTAAACAATGAAAGGATATACAAGTAACTTATTGGCCAAAAATGAAATTTATTCTTGGATGAAGAATGATAAAACTATTTTTATTACCATGCAAAAAAATCTGCTCAAAAGTATATGGTTCCAAGTGAGCATTGTACACAAATGTTTATCTACAAATATGATGTTTATCTACAAATACGTTTATAAATGCAAGATTTAAAGTTTTACATAATGTGTGTGTGTTTTTTAAGAATGAAACGGAAACAGATACGTATATTTTGTGGACTGTTCTGAATCCAGATTCAACTGTACTATCTGAATAATGTTCGTCTTTAAAACAAGACTTTACATGACATCTTTGACAGTGAACGATACTTTGAATCTGTTTGTTTTACCATTGGAGAAATATGTTTAATGTTAAAACTTCCCTATTTAACTGCCTAACCTGTCTCTTAAAAATGGAAGTCGGACTGTATTGTCTTTCTGACAAAATATGCATAATAAGCTAATAGTCGAAGATGCGTGAAATACAGAGAAGCATTTTAGCCCAAAAGCGTCTGATTTTAACAAAAAAAGCAGTCATCACAACGCAAAATAATTATGTCACTAAAATATAAAAAATTGAAGACAAAAACATGACAGAGAAAAGAAAGGAATAAAGGTGTATGAACGTACAAAACACAATTAAAATATCGAGAATTTCTGTCCATCAGAGTTGCTTTAGAAACTTACAGGGATGGAAAATGTAGCATTCACTTAATGTTGCAAGTTTTGTGCAGATGCTTAACATTTGCATAATGAACGAGAGAATACGCTGATTGAAACCCACCAATAATATGAAGTACAAGGTATTAGGCAGGAAATAGGAAACGTACGATAAAGAATTAAACTAATTTCAATCCGGACTTCATAACCTCAACAGATGCATTCAAAACTAAAGAAAAATAGACTGGGTCCAATACTGAACTAAAGGAAAACAGATGCTTTCAAAACTAAAGAAAAATAGACTGGGTCCAATACTGAACTAAAGGAAAACAGATGCATTCAAATTGATATTGGGATAAAATACGTTCTTGATGATAACATAAAGGAATCTGATGACAAAACTAACTGAAGTTTGCACGTGCCTCACCGTCAAAGAATAGCAAGGTACAAATGTAAGGTTATCCGGATGATATTGACTTAAGTGTAAATTTAAGAAATGCCATTTCAGTTACCTAAAAGACAAAGGCACTAATATTTGATTCAAAGTAATGCTTGGGTTCCTATAAATTGTTAAGAAGTTAATTAGCAATTATAGACTTAACTAGTCTTCGTCATGCTTTGCTGATTACAACTTGTACAGTATGTCATTAAAATAATACAAATTCCACGTACCCGTAACGGTTGCATGGTCATTCATTAAGAACGAATCTGAGACTGATCTATACATTACTAATGAATAAAATATATTCTAAGACATAACACAATTTTAATATTTTTATTAAAATAATACTAAGGCAACATGTAGCAAAAATTTACTCATGAATGCTACGATATAGCAGCAGTGGCAGTTAGTATTGGTGGATCAATAGCTAACAACCTGACATTTGCTGGAATCAAGTATCTCTTCCGTTTCTTCATCTCAGTAAGGAATAATACAGCATTAGAAACTCATAGAATTTTTCTTTAAAAAAGAAGCTAGCAAAGAAAACGGAGTAAATGTATTCTAACATACGAATGAAAGATGGTGAGGGAAGAAAGTCTGAGGACGCTGGACAACATGTGGTGTATACATTGGGATAAATGAAATGCGACGTACATTAAAGCAGAGGACTAACAATGTGAGGAAATATGTAACCGTTGCATCGGTTACGAATCGATATATAAAATTTATGTCTCTTTTATAGAACACGTGTGTCAACTGGGTGTCTTATTAGCCCGATATATTTAAAAGCTCATAAAATAGGGCAAAACTTGAAACATTCACGAAAGTAAAAAATGAAATCTAACAACCTTTTGAGAAACATTTAAAATAAAATTACATATTTATTGCACTTGTTATGTTGCTTATATTTTTCTTTTAAACGATTTCGACCTTTCTTAATAAATAAACGATTGTTTGTATCGATAATTCAATGTCATTAGATGAAAGTGTAACTCAATACAGGGAGACGACGTATCCGGAATATCACATTTTTCATTGCGTTGAAGTATTGCTGTAAAACATAAATTACGGTAACTGCTTTCCTTCTTACACGCATGAAATTAAAGCCAAAAGGTAGCTAATTCAGCCTAACACAACGATGTATAATATACCTACCCCCCGCAAAAATACACAACTTACTTGATATAATGTCCAAAGCTAGGCATAAATATATTCATTGTGCTAGATAGTTTCTATGTTTTGTTGATAATGAAGGTGCAACGAAATGCTAATAACTCTGGGAAAACTGGAAAACATTATAGTTAAAATATATGTCAAAGATCCAATGAAAGTGATGAAATCTGAAGTTTAATGTGAACAAAATGAGTGTGTGTATGTGTGTGCTTCGTGGTCATTATTGCGTCGTGTTAGCGCAATTGTATGTTTAGAGTCATAAAAACTTTTCTGACTCCCTACAAAATTTCAATATGTATAGCAATGAAATCACCAATGAAAATTCACTCCTGGCGTTAATTTGCGACCAACGTGCGGAAACTTACACATTGCTTAAAAATAGAGTTGCAAGCGACGATAGTATAACAAGTTATCGTAAATACACTATATTTCACGTGGTCAGCAATATTTTTAGACACCATTTATGGACCTGCACAACGAGATTAAGTATTACTTTATCGCCGCAGTCCAAGTATCTTCGTGGCCAAATCAACGTTTTAGTGAAACGCCTCCCTTTCTTTTCCATCGCTGATTAATAGGGCGCTATTGAAATGGACCATTATTCCGTTGCTTACAGAAAAACTGTGTCGTTCAGCTGTGTATGGCATATCGTCAGTTTTTACTAAGATACCTTTGACTTCAATGAGGGCTTCAACGATAACGAAAGTACATGCTTTTGTCTTGAACTTGGAATTTGATTCGCTTTCTGTCGTTTAGAAGGTCGGCGCTCCATAAACCTAATATATATATATATATATATATATATATATATATATATATATATATATATATATATATATATATATATATATATATATATATATATATATATATATATATATATATAAAGAATACAAATCATATGGCGAATAACAACCCTTTCAAGCGTACTGGATCCAACAAGTCATTTGCGAGATCAGACACACATTTGAACATATTATTATTCTCGTGTTCTCGTTCGTCTAACTACTCCCCTTCAGGCAATTAGATTTGTAATGATAGTGTCGTTCTCGGCTTTGGTTGTCAGGGAATTATAAACTACTTGATCACCGAACACGAGTTCCAAAGTCGTTATGCGGCATTGTTTATTATTTCTTAATGCCTGTGGACATATAAATTATGCACCGTAAATCAGCTTGACCAACAGAGTTGGCAAGTTCTTTGGAGCAGATGCGGTAACGGAAAGAGGTCGTACTAACTTGGCAAACTCTATTTTTGTATCGAGAAAATGATTTTCCGGTCAAATCGACAAAAGAGGAGAGTGCTTTATCTTTGACCAAATCGATACTTTTCATGCATAGTTCTTCAGCAATCAGCAAAAGTCTGAGACCATTCTTTTGAACTGACCCACGACAAGGTTGCGAAGAACATTGTAGTAAACAGGCGTACCTGAATATATTACTCCAATCGGCATTATTGTTTAGTGATGCACGATCGTCATTTAATTGATATTTCCAATGATCGTTTTCCTGGGTCTTGAGGATCCAATATCTACCCCATCAAACATTGGTATGGTTACATATAAATAAGGCAAGTGCATAGGTATATCGGCTGATACATTGTGCTGTTGTTGCACGGTAAATAAACCGGATTGGTTGGCACGAGTTAAATAATATCATCGATGGACACATCAAGAGCAAAATTAACTTGCATACGACGATTGATAAATACACCCAATGGCGCCACACTTTATACTAACAAGATGAGGAATATCAACGACGTAACCCTATCTCGATATCTCGATGCCGGTGATTAGTGTTGCTTCAATAACTTTGATCTCTACTTTGCATTCTTTGTACATTCATTGTCAGCGCCTGTGGAAATCCCAACTAGTTCGTTGATTTTCATTTGTTTTTGTTACAAACAACAGCGAACTGTTTTCAGCATGACCTCATATCAGTTCGGAACGAATGTTTCACGAAATATAAGATACACTTAATTACGCGAAAGTGATTTCAAGCGCATAGTATGATTTCAAATTCCTTTTAGTCGTGGACACCATCTTAGTAATTCTCTATCTCTCTCTCTCTCTCTCTCTCTCTCTCTCTCTCTCTCTCTCTCTCTCTCTCTATATATATATATATATATATATATATATATATATATATATATATATATATATATATATATAGAGAGAGAGAGAGAGAGAGAGAGAGAGAGAGAGAGAGAGAGAGAGAGAGAGATGATGATGATGATGATGATGATGATGATGATGATGATGATGATGATGAACGTCATGAATATATATAAAATTCATAATATCACGTTGCACTGATGATATATGACCATTATGGTTCAATCACCAGGTAACATCACATATGTTTTTGTACGCCAGCGCTCGATACGCATATGTGTACATTTAGCTCCACGTAGTAATCGCTGACAGATTCCGAAGTTCGTTGATTGCATCAGCAAAACTTTTTTTGAGGGTGCAGTAAGATAATGAGCCTTTCGACTTTAGCTTTTAGCATCAATTAGTTTGCAAAACTTCCATTTTTGTTCGCCCAGGTAAACTTAATCCCACGTCCAGTTTGTACGTCTCTATGTCAATCCTCTCTCCGCTGCCAACTTATCGTCAAGAGAATAATTTGCGTTGGCACTGGGGTGGTAAGAACTGCTTGTGCAACCGCTTGACGATGACATCGACGCTGGACGATAAATACTTATAATCATACATATTTGTATTTATACTTAGTATTCTTTGAAAGTTCCGAAAAAATTTGTTTTGCCAGTTCTCTCCTTCTGGTTCTAAATGATCATAAGCATTTCAAAATTCATTCGTAGCAAGCACAAGAGGGTCTGCTTTGATCATCTGCAGTGCTTCATTGTTATATTACCTGCTCAGATGTAACGGTGATCGTGGATGGTTGTAAGATGATCCAATTTGCCAGAGCACCACCTGGTATAGACGCTTTTTATCTATGTGCCTCTGACGCGTTTGGGGTCAATTTACTTAGAAGTGTTTTAATGAACGTTTCTGTAATTCTAGCTCTTTCTTCACACTGAGCCTGAACTGATCAAAAACATATACGTGTTTGTAGTTGTTTTAGTGTTTCGTAATTGGCGCTGTAATAGTTATGGACTTCGTAATAATCTGCGTAATTACTCTACTAGTCGTGAGGTCATCATCAGCCATCAGACTATGATGACCTTGATCTTTACATGTTATCCCTTGAATGTTTCTCGCCAACAGTGACGTAAGAAATATTTCTTGTGTATGACTGAGACCCAGCAAATTTCATACTACAATCTTGGGACGTCCAAGTGGTAAATCTAACGATTAACTTTTGTCCGATATCCTGGTATCTTTTGCATATGAAATTTCATCACCTGTTGAATAGACGGGTGTAAACAGGAAATCTAGCCTGTTTTTGTGCATGAATATTGTTGGCAAACTCGAACGACATAATGTCGGCAAACCCAGTTAATTTCGTATAGGGCAGCTTCCCATTGACAGCCACACGTGCATGTTCATGCGTGGGGTGACGGAATTATTCGAGGTAAGGTTTACACTTGACTCATCTAAGAAATCTTGCAGTTTAATGCCCAACTATGTCGACGCTGGCAATATGATTGATACTGTATGGTGTATTCCAAAGACCACGGTTCCTCTATTCTATACAAAATCGATGGAAGTCTTGGAAGAAAACTCTTTGGAGCGGGTCTCCATTTGCCTCTTTTTTGTTGTCCAAAATATGAGGCCACTTACGCGATTGTGAAAAAATTATTGATGATATTATCGGTGTTGTTTGAGTATTTCGATGTTGTTTTCTCACAGTTCGTCATGTAAATCTTCGGTACGATAACACTCACACTAGAATAACCAGTGGCGTCACTAGGGCGGTACGGGGGAGCAGTCCGCTCCTGATGACACCATCAGATCAAGGGGATTATACCAAAATGATTGTCTATACAAGTTTTGATGTTTTATACAGAAAGGAGGTCCGTGGGGATGACATCATATGTTTCCGCACATGACTGTCTATATAAGTTTTGAGTTTTTGTGCAGGAAGGTGGTCCATGGGGGTGACACCATTAGTTACCGCACATGACTATCGATAACATTTTTTAACTTTTGTGCAGGAAGGAGGTCCAATGGGGTGACACCATGACTTACCGCACAGGGTACATCAACCACAGAGACGCCACTGAGAATAACACAAACTAATCAACGCAGTCATACTTGGCATGGCAACCAACCATACCGATGTTACCGTACAATTTGCTTCTGATAATATGCATATACACGTTAAAGTAAAAAATTGTAATTTTTCTGTAAATCTAAAAATTATTCGCAGTGTTTTAACAGATACATGAAACTAAGTAGATCAAATGTGATATCCACTTGATTTGGATTGAATATTATGTCCATTTCATTGAATCAAACGTGATGTCCAGTTTGCCTTTAATTCACCATAAAAAATTTTGTACGAACAAAGGTCGGATCTTTGATAGCTGCTTGCACCCAAGTAACCTTAATCTAAATAAAAGCAGAAGAGAAAAACATTAATTTTCCCTCAGACGATAAAGTCTTTTATATGATAATTACCAGCACCCTAGGCTCCCATAAACGCCATATCAATGTTTCCATCCTCATTGATTTTGGACTTTTATGAGAATCTGAAATAATGTATAGAGTTCATCCAGGGCGGATTCACATTGTATTCAACCTAATAATTTTTTATTTCAATCTCTGAATCTAATAAACCAAACTGAAAATGAAGAACAGATCACTCTGTCCTATATTCTTCTATTTCCATTTATAAAATCTTAATCACAATAGCTGAATTTCAAAACAATAATAGTAAACAAAACAACAAAAGATAGGTTTCAGTACCCTCAATGTATCCTATAAAACTCCAAGTTTATATGTTATACTATAAATTGAAATAAAACTTTGGATATCGTTTGTATGGACAAACATAAAGCAAATGCAATACAGCTGCAAATAATAGGTGTTGTTTCTTCTGGAGGAGAATAAAAATGTTAAGGAGATAATATTGGAGAATATCTACTGTTTTGGTAGTAATATCAACTACCTGGACCATACTGGGAGTCATTAGGTGCATCTAACGCTTTCATTCTTACTCCGGATATGTACATCAGCTTCTACTGTGGCGTACCAAGTTAATATATAGCCAAAGGCGGCGTTAAAGGTTGGTGACCACAAACCGGGTCACATTCGGTCAGGGTTCGAATTTTTATATTTATATTTTCTCTTTCTCTTTCCCTCCCCCAAATAATTAATAAAGACGCTATACGTACTTCATGCATATTCACCCTCTCTTGAAAACACAATTACAATGAAAAATTATGCTGTTGTTAAAATGGGTGTTGTTTTGAGCACATTTTGTTTTCACTTTTTATATTTTATGTCCAGAGTTCCAAATAGCTTCAAATCACACCCTGTAGCTTGTATAATGAATAATGTATAATGAAATAATGTACAAAAGAAAGTGCGCAGAAAGACGTGTCAGATAAATAGACAGTAAACATAACAGTGAAGGGGTAAAATTTAAATTAATAGATAATTTAATACATGATGATAAATTCGTTTAATTTTCAAGAAAAGAAAATCGTAAATCTGAAATAGACATAGTTATCTGACATTTTGAGATGATGACGAGATAAATATTTTTATGTATAGTGATGTGAGATGAATGAATAATTTATACATGCCTATATCACAGAGACTACAAGAGAGATAAACACAGCACATTATTGTGATGGAAGCCCTGAGAACCTGACTGGTTTGTCAAACAACAATGCATTAACTAGTTATAACTGCCTTTCTGCTTACTGTTAAGAAAACGAAATAAGGGATATTTTATTTTACATGTTTGCAGTTGGCAACACCCATGCTGAAGTCAAAACAGATGATAAATTTACCCCAAAGTCAAGTTACACACCTGGAAAAATAGTCTAGTCCGTTTAGCTTTAATTTAAAATTACTCTTCCGTTGAAAGGCCCATTAAAGCTATAATCGCCGAGTTCACTTAGGGCACCTTTTTCTGTCACCTATCTCACCCAGTGTTTATATCTTGGGTGAAACCGCACAATAAGTGGCTAATCGTCCAGTAAAATTAATTGGCAGGAAAATTTTAATAGATCCACTAAATATTTGGTTTAATTCGCAGGCAAATGTTGTCAGTCATGAATAGCAAATTACAACTAAGCGTATTACGTTTGGTATTGATGATGATGATGATGATAATATATATATATATATATATATATATATATATATATATATATATATATATATATATATATATATATATATATATATATATATATATATATATATATATATATATATATATATATATATATATATATATATATATATATATATATATATATATATATATATATATATATATATATATATATATATATATATATATATATATATATATATATATATATATGTATATATATATATATATATATATATATATATATATATATATATATATATATATATATATATATATATATATATATATATATATATGTATATATATATATATGTATATATATATATATATATATATATATATATATATATATATATATATATATATATATATATATATATATATATATATATATATATATATATATATATATATATATATATATATATATATATATATGTATATATATATATATATATATATATATATATATTTGACTCAATGCGTACTGTTTAGCTTGCAATTTATTAGCAATAAGTGATCATTTATTTACGGTAGTCATGTTTTCAACCAATCAGATGTTAGGTTACGAAATAAATTTACTTATAATTAATTGATTGATCACAAATCTCAAAATTCAAGCTCAAAGTCGAGAATTTTGTGATCTATGCGCTTTTTGTGTAATGATTTTGTGGTCAGTAAGAAACATATTATACGCCATATATTAGACATGAAATTATTTGTAAAGGAATGAGTGCTGTATGAAAAAAAAGATTTTTTGTCATGACTTTAATGTTGATATTTGTTAATGTAAGTTGATTTGTAGTAGAAGCTTTCCACCTAAATCGTATACGGAATCAACACAGCTAAGTTAAAATTCATCAGTTCTTGATAGTCAAGTTATTTCAATTTACATGTTTCACTAAATGGATGAATTATAATGAGCTAACACATATTTACAACAAGACTAGAGTCATTCTTTATCACGTCATTATTTCGAATAGGTGACATGTTATTCATGTTATGTCACTTATGGCTTGCAGATCTCAAAAGGTGAGACAATTAATGTCTCAAAGTGCCTAAAGCTGAATCATTGACCTATCGTATAGTTGTTTTCAAAAAAGAAACCACTACATCATTCAAGCAATTCTTCGAGGTGCAAAAGTTCTACAGTTCTTTTGTTCTTGATAAACATGGACTGCAACATCAATTCAATGTTAATCATCCAAACACATATTATATTGACTTTATAATTATTTTAAGTGTGAAGTTATTGTTATAAGAATGGTATTTACACAAATTTATAAATCTGTATACCCAATTAATTGAATCAAATGAAGCACGTACTAACAATTTGCTTTTCAATCTGCGTTTTATTCTCATACGATGATCGTAAATACTAAGGGTAAATGGCGCCCGGTACGAATATGAAGGCCCAAACAGGTTTTGGCGCCCCATGACCTCTGGCGCCCGTGGTTTTGGCGCCCCAATATGTCTGACGCCCAGAGCTACCGTCCCCGCCCCCGTAGTATGCTACTGTAAACACTACCCAAGTTGAATGAAGGCTCATCTTAATTTTAAAGTATCATTGTCGTTTTTATAAGGTTACTCATATACGGTGACTGATGACAACATAGAATGTATGGGCAAGCAGCGGTTAACGTCAAATGTACAAATCAAGAACGAAAAGGTACTGCATGATGGTGATTATGGTATAACATGGGACATGGATTTGCCATTCTCAGGGTTTGAAATTAGCGAGACGATTGATTGTTAGCGAATATTTCTAAATGCTAAAAACAAAAATATGGCTTACCTATCGACCTCACTATCAAAGCAATGCATCAACCTCGTGACCTTGACGATCAAAGCAATGCTGTCAACCTTGTAACCTTGACGATCAAAGCAATGCTGTCAACCTTGTAACCTTGACGATCAAAGCAATGCTGTCAACCTTGTGACCTTGAACTAAGAGTAACCAAGTGGAGTAAAGAATAAAAGTCTTCACTTCATAATTGGTCATCGTAAGCATAAAGAGAATTGATAGTAGTATTAAGGAAGAAATGTAAGGAACTTAAAAACTGAATCTAAAATCACATTCTGTGACATTCACCCATGGTCAAAAATGATAGCCTGTAAGGCATAAACAATTGTCTTTTCTTTATGAGGATTCCTTTGAAGGATTTAGAAAACATAAACGAATAAAAGTTTTAATTACAAGTTTATATATATATATATATATATATATATATATATCTCTCTATATATATATATATATATATATATACATAAATATATAGATACATATATATATATATATATATATATATATATATATATATATATATATATATATATATATATATATATATATATATATATATATATATATATCTGTGTGTGTGTGTGTGCTGTACCACTAACTGCATATTGTTATCATCATCATCATCATCATCATCATCATCATCATCATCATCATCATCATCATCCGTTACGTGAGCTGTGAGCATTGACATTGAGATCTTGATGGGACCATTTTAACAAATTATCTTTCTATTAGAATGTAGGTACAGTTGATAACGTATGTTAATCACGAATTTCCTTGTATGCTTCTATTTTGACTCCTGAAGCTTTGTTTTAAGCTCTTGTCTTAAACGCATAAGACACTTCAACAGCGAAAATGTTCATCGGTCACGCGTGGACTATAAATGAAGCATGGGAGTGGACTAAATGCGTTGAAGGGTCAGAAAGGGCTACTTTTCACAGTTGACGAAGACATTATCGGTAATATCTGTGCTTATGATTGGTAATGTGTCTTAATCGCTTCATCGTTTGCTTGTTGTTTTTCCAGGAATAGACTCATATCCAGGCCCAGGGATGGGCAGACCGGGTAGACCACCAAAATATAATGCCCACCAAACAGTAATGCACTCTCAATGCCAGTGTTAGAGACTCTGTCACCGATACACAGAAAGATTTGGAAAAAAAAACTAGAAATGACTCTAATATGAACTCATGACTATCGGTATCAAATGTGTATCGGTGACATAACTCAAACGGCGTCATTGCCTAATCATTTATGATAAGCAACATTTTACTCAGTCACGATTTTCACAGCAAGAGGAAACAAGCCCAGCATTCTTTTCTGACAGTCGCAAGATCAGATAACCTTATACAGATCATGAGTGACATCCGTTCTGACGTGAAATGCCGAAACGACAGATATGATCGCGTCGAACTTATCGTTAAACAATTGAAAACAACGACTTAAAAGTAACAGTGAAATACCTTAGAAAGATAAAGAGACAGTTTTAGGTACGGAGAAACTAGCGAGACAGACAAAAACAAGACACAAATGGAAGAGAGGAAGAAAAGGAAGAGTAAACGGAACTAAACGAATAACAAAATGTTTCAGAAGTAACTTAATCACGTATCTAAGAAATGAAGACTTCCCAGAAAGAATTCTCCGGGCACGAACAGCTCTATCCTTCTTCATCCATTCACTTAGGGATGGGTAAAGCAGCCTTCTTGATACATGACAGACTGGTTATAAATAGAACTGAATGGTGTACTGTATGATATAATAAGTATAAATGACACGTAAGGATCTATCCGAGGTAATTTTATGCATGTGATATAAAATGTGCCGAATTTTGGTGAAAATAAGTTGTGTGTCTGGAATATTTCAGGTTTAACAAGGACACTATCTATTGAGCTGTCATATTTAGATTTTAATGATTTGATGAATTTTATAATTGATTTTAATATGTTTGCAGTCGTCGAGACCAGAGCCCATGATAAAATTGATAGAAGTGGTTTCACGTGTTACATTAGTGTCAGAGATAAAGATCCTAATGCAGAACGTTATTCTGGTGGTATTGCCGTACACGTCAAGAATCATATAAGACATAACTTCAATATTAATAACTAAAAGTGTAATATTTCGAAAAGGCGGATATTTGAGACGATATGAAATTTACCATTTTGGTGCTTTCTTGATAGGGACGGTATCTAATTATTATTATTATTATTATTATTATTGTGTTATAAATATATATATATATATATATATATATATATATATATATATATATATATATATATATATATATATATATATGTGTGTGTGTGTGTGTGTGTGTGTGTGTGTTTATGTTATGTGTGTGTGTGTCTGTGTGTGTAATATGTACGCTGTATAAATGATTTACCAGGTATATCATTGATACAGCGTACATACTATACCTATATTTTATTTTTATCACATACAAATACACATATTTTCCCTTTGAACGGAATTAAGACATGTTCCGTCAACATTGTATTGACCCAGTAAATGAACTCACATCCCTGCAAGTGTGTCGGCTACAAAATGTAGTTTTATACCTTTTATTGTTGTTCGTAATCATATTTACAAATTCATAATTTTTTTTTTTTTAAAGTCCATACTTCGTATTATTACGCCAGGGGCGGATTACAAATTTCTCTACGAACAGCGTTGGTATATCAATTTGCTTCATACTAATACTTTAAATGCAATGTTATATATGGTGACAAACCCCTCCTCAACTTATTTGTGACGGGTTTACTGGTTTTGACTATCCTTATTTGCCCGGAACGAGTAAATGTCAATATAGAGTTTGAAACGTATGGATGGAGTAAATAAAGATCTGATCTGATGAATAGAAGAGAATAACACGAGCTACCGTTAGAAATAAAGTCAAAATGTAATCAAATCTCAAAACAAAAAATTCACAAGCAAATGATATAAACATTACAATTTGAAAGATACACTTCTTTCTTTTGAATCAACTTACTGAATGTATTTCAAAATGCAAATAAGATTAGATACATATTCGATCTGTTAACAACAACAGAGTCAAATCATCCTTTAAACGAGGATGAGATCGAATAACACTGCATTGTATCGATTCATAACCTGGTGTTCGATTCCGTCCTAAGTCTACTCAGGCTGTTTCTCTTGACTTCCTTATGCCGGTAAGTCTGGGTCTTCCACACCTTCTCTTCCTTTTTTCAAATTCCCCGGTATCTCGCCTTTTCCGGCCCTTCCAACCTTGTGTAGTCCTTATCTCAGTTGTAAACCATGAGTCTTCCTTACAGCTACCTCACCTTGGGTTTTCAAGCTTTTTGGTGTCTGTCAACTTCTCCAGGCAATCATTTTCCTTGGATGATTTAATGAGAAATTTACTTATTAAAAAATCGGAGTCCCTTAAGTTCTTATGCTTGTTTCTTCTTGCAGAAAAGAGTAGGATTAATTTCCAAATAGCTATTATCACAATTAATCTGATAGTTTGTTTTTTGGGGGGTGTTGTAAAACCAGGCACCTTCCGAAACGTGTCCAATCGGAATGAAATAAATTCCTGTTTTACAAATCTCGACACACTGCAAATCGTCTGAAAAAAAACGGTTACCCACTGTCTCTGGAAGCCTTCAGAAATGTTTCTTTCCATACATATCAGAAGTTAAACTAAATAATGGTAAGTTTTAACAAACGTAGCCCTTAAAAAAATGTCGATAACTACTGACAAACCTTAACCAACTCGTACATTATGGTTATTTAAATACATCCAGTTCTCCATGAATCTAATTAATCGTACATGTGTCTAGCTAAATGTTGCCTACAGAGATTAATAACAACAAAATAATGATCAACTTAAAAATTTGATATAATTTGCTCGGAACGAGTAAATGTCAATATAAAGTTTGAAACTTAAGGGTGGAATAAATAAAGATCTGAGCTAATGAACAGAAGAGAATAACACGAGCTACCGTTACAAATAAAGTCAAAATGTAATCAAATTTCAAGACAATAAATTTTCACAAGCAAAAGATACAAACAATACAATTTGAAAGATACACTTCTTTCTTTTGAATCAACTTACTAAAGGTATTTCAAAATACAAATATAAGATTAGATACATATCCGATCTATTAACAGCAGAAACAAATCATCATTTAAACGAGGGTGAGATTGAATAACACTACCTTGTATATAATCTGGTGTTCGAATCCGTCAAAAGTCTACTCAGACTGTTTCGCTTGTCTTTCCTTATGCAGATAAATCTGGGTCTTCCATTCCTTCTCCTCCTTTACCAAATTCTCCGTATCTCGCCTTTTCCGGCTTTTCCAACCTTGAGTAGATGTTTTCTCGGTTGTAAACCATGAGTCTTCCTTACAGCTACCTCACCTTGTGTTTTCAAGCTTTTTGGTGTCTGTCAACTTCTTCAAACAATCATTTTTCTTGGATGATTTAACGAGAAATTTACTTATTAAATTATTGGAGTCCCTTAAGTTCTTATGCTCGTTTCCTCTTGTAGAAAAGGGTAGACTGAATTTCCTAGTTGCTATTATCACAATTAATCTGATAGTTTTCTTCTAAAACCACGCTCCCTTCCATAACGTGTCCAATCGGAATGAAAAAAAAATTCCCGTTTCACAAACATCAAGACACTGCAAATCGTCTGAAAACAAGTTACCCAACCGTCCCTGGAAGCCTTCAAAAATGATTGTTTCCATACAGATCAGAAGTTGAACTCAATTATGGTAATTAATTAGATATCGCTAACTACTGACAAGCCTGAACAAATCCATACATTATGGTTATTTAAACGCGGGTAGGTCTTCATAAATCTAATTTATCGTACATGTGTCTAGCTAAATGTTGCCTACAGAGATTAACAACAACAAAACAATGAGCGACTTAAAAATTTGATCCTTTACATACATACATACATACATACATACATACATACATACATACATACATACATACATACATACATACATACATACATACATACATACATACATACATACATACATACATACATACATACATACATACATACATACATACATACATACATACATACATACATACATACATACATACATCTTGAAGGTGTATCCTTTCCTAAAATTTCATGTTATATGTCTATAATAATCGCTAGCAGCACAAGCGGCAAAGTCACTTTATGGTTTGTTTGGTAAACTGTCTACAAAAATTATATTCCAAATAGTTGATAATTAAATAGCACCAATTTGGTATTACTGGTCGGAATCTGGGGTTTGTATAAAACAGTTGAGATTTAGGTTGTACATACATTATTTGGCAGATACATTCTTGGGATTACTTAACATGCATACCTTTTTATCTATGATAATTTGCGTAGAATGCCAGTTTGGGTAGTAAGATGTATAAGAATTATTAAGTACTGTTCTGGTTCAAATTTGTAAAGCTGGCTAATGATATATCCCCAAAACGGGGTTATAATTTTCAATTGGCATGGATCGAACACTGTGACTGTTGGGTGGACAAAGTCAAGAATCTACTGCTTTCAGAAATTTTGGTTAATAAAGGTGAGGATAATCTCTTTTGCTTTACATTTAAACAAAGCTGTGAAGATATTTTTCAACAAGAACTTAATTTTTAGTACCATTTATACTCAATGGATAAATTACTATTATGAGTTTGTCAAAAACTGTATAGCTTATTTTAACTCTTCGTACAGTGTCAGCCTATTTTGCATGTTTAAAACTGGAAACATTGCCATAATGGTAAATATAGGTAGGTATAAAAAAATATCCCCATATGTTGCAAGAGTGTGCCCTTTTTGTGTAGATATAGAAGATGACTTTCACTTTGCTGTCAAATGTCCCATGTATGAGAATTTGGGAAAGGCATATGTAACTTCATATATTCAATGTAAAGCAATCCACACCAAGTTTTAAGACTTTATCCAGAGAATCAGTAGCAATCTTAATATTTTTAATACATAATGTTGCTGTTTGTATTGCAAAATATTTAAAAGTGAGAGAATCACAGTGTCAGTCCTATAAGCATTATGTTTTGCGGTTCTACCATAATTTTAATATATGCATGTAAATTGGGCAGAAGGTTTATGTTACAATTGAAGATTATTATTATTATTATTATTATTATTATTATTATTATTATTATTATTATTATTATTATTATTATTATTATTATTATTATTATTTTTATTTTTATTATTATTATTATTATTATTATTATTATTATTTTTAGTAGTTGTAATATATATATATATATATATATATATATATATATATATATATATATATATATATATATATATATATATATATATATATTATATAAATATATATATATATATATATATATATATATATATATATATATATATATATATATATATATATATATATATATATATATATAGCATCTATATCATTCTTTAATGCTGAACAAGCATGAAAATAAACTAAAGGTATGGTTTGTACGCCATTGGTAAATTTTTGGAATCAGGTTGCGAAGAAAAACTTTTTGGCTTAGAAAAAGGAAAATTGGTCTGAAGAATACATTCATCATAAAATATTTTGTGTTTTGTCGTATAATGCTTTTTTCTGAACATATAATTATGTTTAATAATCGTAAAGATTCGATTTCATAATTTCTTTTGGTAATAAAATTATTTCCTATTGAGTGTAGAGACGTTTCGGGTACTATTTTCGATTACATATCTTTCGTGAAACATGCCGTATATTATATGTAAGCTTAGGTTTATGCAACAAGTCGGAAAGTAATCGCAATTAAACTATTTTTACGAGAATTTCATGGAGAAAAATATTGTGAACTGAATACGTTGTAATGTTGATACAAGAGCACTGCTGTTGTGTGCAGTGCCGACCTACCCAATAGGCAAAGTCGACATCGGCCTATAGGCCCTCTGACCTTTTAGGGGACCCGCGATAAGGGATCAAAAGTAATATTGATTTGATCTTGACTTGTAAGAGATCATTTGCCAGAGAGGGGCTTAGATTCGACTGCCTATGGACCTCTACATGGTTTAATCCGGCACTAGTTCTGTGATCTGTATATGGTATCTAAGAATAAATTAACAATATTAATTATATACTTCATTGAACGATATCGAAATTTTTTATGTATTTTATAATGAAATATTAAAATATATCAGAGGCAAAAATCACCAAGGTGGCCATCCCACTTTTATCGCCACAATTGCTATAATTCTTTTGGATCCACCTCAGTTTTCTGTGTCACAATTACAGTATCGAATACATGTTACACTCAACGACAAACGGTACACATTTTTAAGAAAACTCTTAATTAAATATAGTAATAAAATGTTTGAGTAGCAATTTTAACTGTCATCAGAATCATTATCGTATCTTAAAACTCGAGAAAGCAGGCATTTATGAATGTTGATTGCAGTCAAAAACTATGTGGCAATTGACATGTGCGTACAACGTCTGTTACCGAAATAGACTGCAAGCTTGCCAACACATAATACCACATTTTCGTTTGTCTGCAGAAATTAAGAAAACTAGGAACCCAAATCCTTACAAGTAAGCTTACAATCTGTAAAGCATTTTGTTTACTGATGTTATGCCTTGAATACTTTTTGAGCGTTCATTCATGTTGCTGTGGCACTCCCAACTGAGCGGTGCTAATACTGTATCAATCAGCAAAAGAAACAAAAATAAACATATGTTCATTTTCGAATTAACAGTCATTAATTTTACAAAATACGCTGTCTGAAGAAATATCTAATCTAAATTTGTAAAGTTTTGCTGCCCTAAAATGACTGTAACATTTTGCAACCTCTTTGTTAGATGTAGTGATGGAGCCATTAATCGCACTGAAGCAAAATGAATAAAGAAACCTATGCAAATAGAACGCATTTGCTTTGCCAGTAATAAATAAATAAATAAATATATATATATATATATATATATATATATATATATATATATATATATATATATATATATATATATATATATATATATATATATATATATATATATATATATATATATATATATGTTCTAGTGTCCATAAAATATATCCACTTCAATAGTGAAAGATTTCCTTATATCTAACTAAATAACATATATCCTTTATGTGTCACAGGTAGAAGTTTGATATCGACTCAGTGGCGATATAATTTTTGGAAGTACTCTCTTTCTCCCTTTTAGGATATCTGCTCTAATATATGTTATTCAAATCTCTCTCTCTCTCTCTCTCTCTCTCTCTCTCTCTCTCTCTCTCTCTCTCTCTCTCTCTCTCTCTCTCTCTCTCTCTCTCTCTCTCTCTCTCTCTCTCTCTCTCTTAGATAGCGCTACCATGGTCCGAACAAATAATCCTTGTGCATAAAAAGTCAAAACTGATTAATCAGCGAAAATATTGTCCCGTTGACGTCAAAATCTTTAATTACGATATCTGCTTCTACGGTGATACAAATTTAACTTTCTAATTTCCCAATACAATGCGAGCTCAAACAAAGCTGGCATTAAGTCTACAAATGAATAATTCCAATTAAAAATATATGTCTTTTAAATGTCCTGTTCTGTTAACCAGTTCATTTACTTTAACACACGCAAATGCCTGCTCAATTGATCTAGATTACTCCTTCTACTTGCACAATTATTCTAAGAAGTTTGTTTTATTGAGAAGATAACTCTAATCTATATAATGCGAAACAAAACTAGAAAAGCCTAACTGACCAATAAATCTATTAAGGTCATCCACATATGTAAATAACATGTTTATCACATATATGTACATAACATGTTTATCACACATATGTACATAACATGTTTATCACACATATGTACATAACATGTTTATCAAATCTTAAAATCTATCACTCGTTGTCTGTGTTTCAGTTCTTTCTTTTAAAATGACCAAACCACCTTGACGTAAAGGCAAAAACTATTATTTTTTACACAAACATCGAAATGTTAAAGATCTATAATCTGGAGCAGCATAAAAAGGTCGAAGCAGTTGAATTACATAAACTGCATATTTTAATTGTAAGCACAAATTATCAATCATCAAAACGGATGAATAAAAATCTACTTCCCATACAATTACGTTTAAGATTTGCATCTAAATAAAACATATGCCATGTGCAGGATAAAACACTAAAAACTATACGTTTTGTCTCTATCTTGGGGTAGCCCACCCTCCACCCCACAAGCCAATTTTCCTCAGGAACAAAATGTCCACATAATGAACTTTCTGTTATAAAATTATATTCCCCACTAATATATTATTTGTTTTTGGGGTTTTTTTTAGAGAAAAAGTTTTCCACCGACAAATTTTTGTTTTAGGTGTCAATGTTCCCCCATCCTCTCCAATTGTTTCCTTTAAATGTATCAAGCACTTGTTACATAATAAGCAACGACAAAAGGTAATGCATACAGAGGTGTGTCTCTGTGAGTATGTGTTGTTTGTTTGTATTGAATATTGCATTTTTCAGCTAATTCTGTCAGAAGCTGCACTTTTTCATTAGCCAAACCAATGTTATGTAGTTTAATATGGCATGACGTTTACCACGGAGGTGACATTTGCATATCCTATGTCGCTTTTTCAATTTAATGTTGATTTCCGGTCCTTCCCCCTCTAGTAACTTCACTTGCAACTTCCTTATTTTTAATTTTTCATTTACCAGCCGGTAATCTGACAACGGTGTTCCTTGCTATACAGCAGCAATAAAACCTAAGCCAGTTTTCTTTTTCATTTGTCACACCCATATATCTCTGGATAAAACACAAAGGTGATGACATAATAAACTTTTCACTTACATTTTTAGAGACAATCCCAGGCTAGATACAGTTTTATGAAGGCAACCTGTTGTATACTAAACTGAGGCAAGAATTTGTTGGTAGGAAAAGAATTTAGTACTTTTCAACCTGCTTTGACAACATAGTATAAGTAACTGAATGGTTTAAGAGATTCATCAAACCAAAAACCTAGAAGAAGTTCACAGGCAATGAAATAAGATAATTGGCTAACGTTTATCCAAAGCTAAATTAATTAGTCGTCACATACCAAGAGACACGACCCCATATTAACATACAGGACTCCATATTAATAGACAGGACTCCATTCATTATTAACGATGATACGATTGGTTAAAAGTGTCAATCAATTAGTGCGGTTTCTCGACAATTGATACATATGCAACTTCCAACATCACAATTGGTGAAATAATCAATTTACCGAAACAAAAAACAATCTTGCAAAGAAATGCCCTCAGAACTACTGCGAGGATATATTTAAAATGTAGAAATTATACTATTTGATCTTATAGTCTATTAACTTAACTACATGAATGGAGGAAACGTTTCGTGAAAAAGCGCTATTCAAATACAACACACTTTATGAGTACATACAAATGTACATAGCATTCTCCGACCATGAGACTAAAAGAAAATAATAAAGGTATGTACTGTAATGGAAGAGAATGGATTAATCGCTTAATAGTTGGAAGTAGGCATAAAACAATATTCAATTAAATAGTAGAAACTCATTTAGCGACTATGATCTAAGTAAATTTATTTTCTATTAATTTTCTTTGTAATAGAATAAACACTCTTTGGACATCTTAACACTTAAATTCCGTGTAAATATATATTTGATAAATTCCTTGACTACTTTATTTTTGTTCGTTTTTAGTTGTGCCTTTCAATCGGGTATTTTTCTTGTCATTTGTTGCGTGTTAAACACAATGTCCTTGATATAGTTACAGTATTGTAGAATTTGGTGTCAATCTTCGTCTCTGGAAAAGTAATTTTTCTCGACCTGGATGCATACTAAGTCAGTAGCGGTTACCAGTAGTCTCATAATATCACCATATTTGCTTGTCGATTTTGTTGTAAGATGCTTGGCACATAAACCACTTGGATAATTCAAGCACCGTAAGAACACCATATATAGTTTTGGTTTGTTTGAACTTCTTGTTTTAGTACTGACTAGCATCAAGTAATCAGCTATTATGGTCTCCTGACAAACTGTCTTTGTGATAATTAAACAATTTATTTTCCTCTTATAATATTTTACATTTTTTCAACAGATTTTCCATTTGCTTCCCAACACCGAATTAATTAACACTTTCATGAATTGCTTTGAAATTCTCTGTCTCTAAACTGTATTGAGCGCAATATAAGATGCCAGCCAATGCTGTTTTTTCAACAAATTACATATCTATATCGCATTCAGTTTCAAACACAATTGTAGTTACAATTAATGGGTTTTTTTTCTAATGTACCCCATACGTTTCTTCTAAATGTACAAAATAGTTTTAGTACACATCGTCTAGTACCCTTGCAAGCATTTATTATTATGTTGCGAAATTGATAAATCTTTTTTCTTTAAAGTAAAGTAATATTCTGGAACAATTAGGTGGTCTTTGATATGGTGATGTAATTGTGTTGGTATTTCCGAATGAGTTTCCAAATTGAGGTCAGTGTCATTCGCATAAGGTATTTAGAGCATTTTTTCGCTAAACATCTAATTTGTTTAGCATTCCCCATCTGAAGTTCACGAACCTGCATTTATAGGCTCATTGCCTAGACATGGAGGTTATTTATGTAAACTACATGATAATTGAATCTGGCCTTGGTCTTTTGAAGTCCTTTTGCAGACATGAATTTAGAAATATCAATTGGTGAAATTAGCACCTGATTATTAAAAGTGCGGAATTGAAAACATGTTTTGAAGCACATATAGATAAGAATTAGTGCTATTCAAGCACATGGTGTTCTTCAAGAATATCTTGCATTAAGGACGGATCTATACTAAGACATATAGACTCGGTCATGAGCATTCCCAAATTTATAGGTATTTACTTTTTAATTTCATGGTGTTTTCATAGGTTTACCAATATAATTGAATTAGTACAATTAAGTTATTATAAATGTAAATTCTTGTTCTTTTTGTACATAATTAGATTTTCAGAAGAAAATCAAACACCTTCCAATACGTCAAATATCACCATGAAATGGAGATGGTTTAAGGAATCTGTAGATTTCTGCATTTTGGATGAGTGGGATGAGTGTTTTTCCCATTGTTATATATATATATATATATATATATATATATATATATATATATATATATATATATATATATATATATATATATATATATATATATATATATATATATATATGCAATGAAAAAATACACTTCAGAGAATGTTCTATTTATAGAGTAATAATGGTCACCAAAACGCTTTTTGTTCCAGCGATGTTTTGTTGAAACCACTATACTTCAGATATCATCAATTAGGTCCCTACCAACATACTTAATACTGATAATCAATCACCTTTCATCAATTTCCGTGAACAACAATCATCATCGCAATAAAACATAATGATGCAGAAATGAAATAAAAAGACTCTAAATTTTAACACACATGTAATTAAAATACATGGTCTTATTACTTTCCTCCATAAGAAAGAAATATTTATATAATAAAGCCTTTTTTTCTTTTACCAGATGTAACCTGTACAAAAGGTAAGAAAATTACATAAGAAGAACCATATGAATTATACAAAGGTATATATGAAAATAATATTTCTATATACGAGAAAGCGCATCAGCAATCAGATTGTTTTTTCCTTTGATGTACCTGATGTCAAGATTGTACTCTTGCAAAAAGAAACTCCACCTTAATAGCCACTGACTTTTTTTTTTGATCCTGTTGATGAAAGTGAAGGGGTTGTGATCACTGAATACAATAATCGTAGAAGAAGTAGAGATGATATAAACTTCAAAATGCTGTAATGATTGTATAAAAGCTAAGCATTCATTCTCAATTGTTTAGTAGTTTCTTTGGTGTTTATATAACTTCTTAGAGAACACCCACACTAGATGTTCCACACCATTTTTATCATCTTAATCAAAACTACTTGCATCGACAGATAATTTGAATGGTTAACTAAAATATGTCGCTGTTTGATCTGGTGCACTTTTTAAGTATGGCATTTAAGCTATTAAAAGTCTCTTTGCATTTTCAGTTCAAAGAAACTTGTTTTTCTTTCTCACCAATTTGTCAGAGGTTCAACCGTACAAGAGAAGGTAGATCAAAACTTGCGATAGGATCCAGCGATACCCAAAACTCTCATCAGCAGTGAGTGTGTCAAAAATCATGATTAGATGTTCTCTCCAAGTGGTGCTGACATCATCAATATAAGCATCACAAATGTCTAAAAGTTTCCTTGATTTCAGAATTCCAAAGGCTTGTTATTCCGAGATCACTATAATCCGACTGAATTAATTCACTCAAATATTTTTTTGGTGGGATAGATACAGCTAAATTAATTGCATAATTTACCAAGCAATCTCATTCATCATACTAATTCCATTAACATATTTAGACTAGGTTACTAATATTATAATTTTTTCATTCATTTTATTCTTTACTTTCTAAGGCCCATACAATTTAAGTTGAAGAAAAGTTTGGATAATGAGCAAGAGAGAATGAACCCTATTACAAAGCTCAAACTTATTTTAATCAAGGTTTTGTGAAAGCATGGTTTCACTTTTGGTTTGAATTGCAGTGTGCCAAATTCAAGCATGATTAGCTGGAATATTCAAAGCACGAAATTGAACTCTTGATCCGACTGGGCAGATTTTGGAAGGCCAAACTGAGTAACATACTTTATCAAAGCTTTTACTACGTTTTCTGGTTTTACTATTCCTCAAAGGAATCACTTCTATGAATCTTATTGCTACACACATTATGGTCAACAAATATTGGTTGTCTGACTTGGTCTTTGGTAATTCTACTCAATGGTTCGTCAAATGCAGGAATGGGTTGCAGATGAGCCTTATGTATCTTCTGATTGGGTTTCTCTACCATTTTAAAAGTATGACAAGATCTTCAAAGCTTACAAACATCACTTTGATTTTTGGGTAAACAAAAGTGAGTCAAGATGTTGGGATAAGTTTTATTTATCCCTAAATGACCAGCGAGACGAGTTTTATGGGTCAAATTAAGTATATCCTGCCTTTAATATTTTGGAAGCACTACCTGATAACTCACTGACCTATCGTCAGTAGCAGTACCTAGGGAGGTCTCTTTTTCTTCATAAGAATTCCATTTTAATGATGTGACAGACAGGTACTTCAGTAGCTTCAGCTTCACTAATGGCCTTTTGAAACAAACAACTTTCATGGTCTTTTTCCTGTTCACCGACAATTGATTGTTGTTTATCACCATGATTAAAAGAAGCAGAACGAGTATACAAAAGAGGATCACTATGATCAATACCTTTTACTTGATCCAAATTAGAAGTAAAAGTGACTTCACCAAAAGCCGGACTTTTAAAGGTTTGTCAGTTACGCATGGATAACCACAACCTTGTCTCAAGCTAGGTTGTTGCCTAGCAACAAATGAATGCTCTCAAGCGCTAGATCAAACATTATACCTACTGTCACAGGTCCCGAAACGAAGTATGATGAAAACTTTACAGATTGGAGAGGAACATTAACAAAGCCGTACTCTACTCCCTAAATGAAGAATTGTAAATATATATATATATATATATATATATATATATATATATATATATATATATATATATATATATATATATATATATATATATATATATATATATATATATATGAGTCTTAATTTTAAAAAAAATCTTGTTTGTACCTCATGCTTTTTCCAAAATAGAGGATAATGACGTCAGATTAAGTCTTTACACAGTTGTCAATAATTTCACATTGAAACTCAGTTTGTACTGTACTCTTCCAATTTAGAAAGAAGTTCACTGAATGTTTTTTGTCCTAAACCACTTGAATAGTTCTCCAAGGAATAAGTTATTATTCAAAAGTAGACGAACTCCTCTAGCTCTCACTATAACAAGGCACGTCTCAAACTTTGAAGATGTAACGAAAATATTAACTCTTTCCGGCGCAAGAAAAATATACACTTCTTCTTCAAGGTATATTATACTACACTCTCCAGCACAAGAAATATAATGCCTTCTTCTCAAAGCAAAATATACATATGACTTCGTTTATTTATCAAAACCGGTTATCTAAACAACTCAAACGAAAGCTGAAAAACATACTTACGTTCTAATTAAACAAACTCAGTTCCCGCGAAAAATAATCATCCAGACAATAAAACTCAATAATGCAAAAATGATTTAGAAAGAATTCAAATTTTAACACACAAGTAATTAAAATACATCGTCGTAACGCGTGTGGTTTGATCTTAAATCAAAGAGAGATTTATAGCGAAATCAAAGAAGTTAGCTATTGATTTTGCAAATTTTTTTTAAATATTATCTATTTTTTCTGAAGTAAAGATCATATTAAATGTTGCTTGAAACCCGCTTTTGCTGAGGCTGCATACACAAACCTCCAGCAAAGTTTATTATTAATGCATGCCGTGTTCACTTAAGAATTATACTTTTGTTCAAACGTCTGTCAAGTAAATCAATAGTGGATACAGAACCCACAGAAGTACCTTTATGAAAAATATGGTACCAGTCTAGAAAATGGTTACGATAAAATTGAATATATATGAGATTCTTTTGGCCATGATTATTTGATAATGAAGAGTTCAACTTAAGTAAAATAAAAAATCATTGGAAAGCTTATCCTATTTGTAATTGAAAATGTAGCGTGACTGTTTTATTGATGGAATTTCAGCTCCGTTACAGACTTGAGTCTGGAACAATCATTAGTGCAATTAGCACCTGATTTATAGGCAAAAAATTGAATCACTTGTTTCGAACACTAGTGGATCAGAATCATGTATTGGGACATGTTTTTGTTCAACATTGAATTTTATCTCAATATAAACTGTCACACTGCAAACATCGTAGCGATATGACTGAAAAATTGTTAAAGCTACGATACAAATCTAAATAACACACACACACACACATAAATCTTATATCAATATGGTCAATGCTGTACAATATTGATTAGGTCATGGACATTTACAAATCTAAAGTTATTGCATTTTAATTTCATCGCTTAAATTATTTCTGACATCATTTTAATACACTGTGAACCACATACATTAAATAAAAAAATTTTAAAATGCTTTTTTCTTAAGCATTTTTTCAAATTTAAAAACGATGACTAATACTAATGGACTGCAACTTTCCCTTTTCTTTTATACAGTCAGATTTATCCAAAGGTGAGTATTAATTAATTATTATTATTAATTGATAATTTTGACATTTTGGATCTCAAAAATAGGGCTTAAGTATGGTGTGTTTTATTACTGACTTACTCCAAGGACCAAGTGCCACTGGGTCTCTTTCCTCCTCATGGAACTGGTTTCTGTGTTATAATGTAAAACCACTGTCTGACATCTCCACGATACAGTTAACGTACATTTAAGGAAGCAGCGGCAAAGTGCTAGGCAGAGATGGGATTTAGCTTTCCGTAGGACCATAGTACTGCTTTAGTTATTAAAAATACCTGGATAAAGATTGTCATTGAAAATTGCAATGTTCAATGTCAATAATTGTTTTGAACGTGTACATTGATAGAAAGTGTTTAAAATGGCCCAAGGCTTCCTAAAATTTTTCAAGTTTGACTCAACTTTGTCATTTTCCGCTGATGAAATTAACTTTAGTCTTCCGTGTCTCTGACAGTCATTCAACAAACCCTAATTAAAGTTAAATTCGTACCTGACAGTCATTGAACGAACCCTAATTAAAGTCAAATTCGTACCTCAAACAAAGTCGGTCCCATCCCTCTCAGGCAACAATTTATGGCGTTACAAACTTAATGGCCCTCTTGAAAAGTTAAATCCGGGATTTTTACTCTCTAAAAGTTTCGAGATATAAACTGAGCTACTTCCTAAACGTCGTCAAGTAAACCTTTCATTACAGACTCGCATAGGCTAATTAAACAATCAGCCCCAGCACTCTCGGTACCCTTAATATATTGTATCGGTATCTGGTACTGATAGCGAAATAATGACCATATCATTAACCGTCTATTTGTCAACTTAGCTTGTACTAAATCCATAAAAGTGGCATTGGAATTTAGATATCCCAAAAATAATTCCCAAACCTTTTTTAAATTGAGACCTAATAATTGCATTCTGCTGAGAACTGCTTCATGCTACAATACGCAAGCACAAAAGCTAAATTTCTATCCTACTCTTGTAAGACCATTACCTCTAAATCTGTCAGAAGCAAGTAAGACAAAGTCCTTTCTCATGTCTGGTAATTTTGCTACTTCGTATGACATCAGTCTGTCATTTAACGTCTGAATGCACTATCACACACATCTGTCCAAATAACTTTATGGCGAACTAACCCAGGCGTCAAACTTAATGGTTAAGTTGTTTTCTGATCACCACAGAATGTACTGCGAAATAATTCTACAATATATTTTTTTTCATTTTTCACCATCATAGAGAGAGAGAGAGTCATAAAACGGCGAATCACATTGTTTCTTTGAAATAAAATGGTGGATGGGGGCCGTTTTAGAGTGTGTTTACAGAATTCTGATATGTGTTACACTACTCGTGTTCTAATAAAGAAACTTTTCAGCATTCTTGTAAAATGTGGAGGATTGTTATTGTTGGGGTAGGGTGGGGTGCTCCCGATGTTTTTTTTAACCTATTATAGACGTTCCACCCCGCTCTATTTTGTAGGAAGCTAAATTTAGTGAAAGACAAATGTAAAGCTTCGAGCTCCCAGATATCCCTGTGAACCGATCAAATCAAACTTAGCGGACAATGTCCATCTCGCTGTATGTTAATGTGTTGGCGGATAAGAATACGTGGACATCCTTTTGATCTTTGGACTAATCTTTACCACCTAGGTGTAATAACTGCAAGCTTTGTTTAGATGGTGCGATCTATCGCCTTTTGTCGATTCAAAATTCCGGTCACCAGCCGGTCATTGCAAAAAAGTTTCAAAACTAGAACACGGAAATACTTAGACATCAAACACATGGCCGCGATAATATTCCCAAGACAGTTAGGTTATAGATTATACATAACCTTATAGCTGGGGCGTAACGAACATGACACATAATATGATAGAAATACTCATTCCAAGAGTCTATCGTTACCAAAAGTAAGTTTCATCAAGTATGTGTACTATTCTAACAGTGAATGTCTACTTTCGTTTTGTTTAATTTTACAGAAAGTTACTTTATCAATTGATTTGGCTTACCCAGCTGTGATAAAATTATGTTTTGGGTCATTATCCATCCATACAATTCATCATAACACGACCTTGTATTGAGAGGATTTGAAAAACTAACTATTTAGAGAGAACTTCATTCAGCATTTCTCTCAACTTCCGACTAATGCAAATGTTGATTTATAGGCATTAGCGACAGTGTTACTACAAAAGAATTGAACCCGACCGATTGGCACCAAGTTCAGGTTTTAGAACAATTGGGTTGTGTATTTACACGCATAGGACAAACGATCTGTACATTGTATTCACAAAAGGAAGTGAATACAATGCGTCCAAGGACACTCAAACACCAAGTAAGGGTCCTACAACTTTTATATAATATAAAGCTAAAGCCAAAACCAGTGTTGCTTACAGTATGAAGCCCAACTATAAAACTACCTGACCCACCACTCTGTTTTTTTAACGCTTAGAGATAAGGAATTTTAAATTAATTAATATCCCCAGCCATGGCAAGATAAACAACATGACTGAACTTTATGACCGTCTCTGGTATCAAATATCCAGTATGCTGGGATTACTGTTCTGACCACCCGTCCCTACTTACCAGCTAGAATCTGATACTGGCATTGAGAGTGGAGTCCTACAATGATGATTTTATTTAGTCTCAAAAATCAGTCAGCAAACCTGTATTGGTGGTGGTGGTAGGGGCTATGATTTGGTCGTACCTAGTTCTGAGAATAGCATGAACCAAGCTATTTAAAATGCCGCATTCAGTTATTCATTACTTTTGTAAGATGTAAGAAAGGAGCATATAACAATGGAATTTTTTTTAGGAACAAGAATAAGTTGATATGAATCACATTATTGTCACAATGGACATTGGTTAACTGAAACTATTGTAACAAAACGTTAATTGTGCATTATAATAGAAAACAGCTATAAATGTGGCAAGACCGAATGACTCAAATCAAATATATTTATCTACTATTAAAACTGTTAATTAACGTGGCAGTTACTGCAGTTTTCTGTACTTTGGTATAAATATAAGCTGTGGTTATTCAAAAAAAATTGTTGGGGTAACAACAGTTAAATGAGGTTAAGGGCGTAAAATTTGTCCCCCTGAATCGATGTGGAGCCTAATGAGGGCTTGTTTGGATTGTAAAAAATTTTTAAAAAATTAATATTAGGCATCGTTCATTTCAAACATTATCTCTTAAACTTTCTTAATACGTTAAAGTTTTGTAATGCTTTGACAGTATATGAACGATCCAATTATAATTATTCATTTAGAGTTGTTATAATTTGTAGCTAGTGTCTCTTTCAGAGTTTTCTGTAATCGTTTAACAAGCTTTTCAAACTATTAAGTCCAATTGTAAGTAGTACAAAGCTCTTACAAATTTGCAGCTCAATGTTGTTTTGTTCATTAAAGTTTGAGAGATTCCATGCCGTCAAGAACTTGACTTTTGTTTGTTTCAACCTACATGTACTTTGTAATTGTTGTTAAATTATATTTCACAAGGATTACAACTCAACATAAACATTGTTAATAATTAAATGCTCACTCCATTTCATTTTCTCCTAGTCCCCCCCCCTCTCTCTCTCTCTCTCTCTCTCTCTCTCTCTCTCTCTCTCTCTCTTAATGGTGCATCAGTCAATTCAGTATTAGGTCTTGTAATGCATGGCCTGCAAACTTGTAAAAACGTTATGTTATGCTCAGCGTTTTGGCTTTTATGCAAGATATATTATTACAGAGAGATTTGTAAACAACTGTTGCTACAAGCCATAAGATTCCTACCAAACTTAAATATTTTTCATCTAACATTTTGGTCAAATATTTTGTGTTGCTGTTACAACTGTTTTATGAGGCTTCACTGTTTTCTTACGAAGAAATTAATATTTATAGAGCTTCGATAACAGCTAAAAAAAAGTGTTGGGCGGGATGAACATAATGTAGTGCAAATGTTTTTAAATACGCAAAGGTGTTATCGAACTAGCGAACAAAATAAAAGTTCATTACGATGGGACCTCTTCCGAAATTGAGGTTGTCATCATAAACAGGCGTTATCAGTGTAAAATCGCCGTTTAATCACATTACAAATATAAAGGTTTTCATCAATATTTCGTGTTCAAATAAGCTTCAGTTTGCTGGGATACGAAATCATGTTTCCTACACGCAATTCTTCTTTATATTAGCTCTAAAACAAACACATCGTTACATTCGTGTGACATTTTGGATAGTCTATCATTTGTTCCGCTCTTTGTTTCCATGACCTTCTTCTTGTCCTGATACATAAACAACGCAGATCTTTATGCTTTTAACAAGACAATAAAAATCTCTCTCTCTCTCTCTCTCTCTCTCTCTCTCTCTCTCTCTCTCTCTCTCTCTCTCTCTCTCTCTCTCTCTCTCTCTCTCTCTCTCTCTCTCACACACACACACACACACACACACACACACAACCACAGACACCGTCGTACTCGCTTTTAAGTGCAGCCCAACACATGTATATGATACATAAGCATGCGTATGATGTTTCAATAAATATGTATGCTCATATGAAGGTAGTTCTCTTTTTATGCTACGAATTGGGCCGACATATGATTTCTTAGAAAAGAAAATCGTTTATCTGCATTATAAATTTCTTTGAAAGAAAGCCACATTAAACAGTTTCCTGAGAAATTGATGTCTTCTGTACAAAATACTATACCATCAAACGCTAATTAAAGTTTTTCATATACTGTGTACTTTATCTAGCTGTACTCATTCATCCATCTCTAAATGACAATATATCTGATATTACTACTTGTACCCGAGTTCTGTTTCTAGTGTTTTTCATCAAGCTTAAGGAGTAATGCACGATTCCTATTATTTCTGAAAACTGGGACACTGGGACTGAACTTGGTGACTTCGGTGCGAATCGGTTCTTTGGACAGTCGACTGTGGAATACCAACAGTAACAGTAATCATTATGTGCTTTTAACTTGCGCGTCATAAGGTCCTGACAGCCGGTGAATGGAAGACTAATTTCTATTGGTATGAAATTCACAGTTCACCGGCTTCTGTCCGTGGCCTCGAACTGGATGATACGTAGTCAAGCCTATAAAATAGTCAACAGGTGTCATGTACGGCCGACCGCTAGATGTAACAGGGTGGTGGAAGGTAAAAGCAGCAGCAGCCAGGAAGAAGGTTTATTCCAATGCAAAGCGATGCCCAAGTATAAACTGATTTACTTTGATGTACGGGGACGGGCGGAACTCTCGCGCCTTGTATTCGCTGCTGCATGTGTGCCTTATGAAGATGTGCGGATACAGACTAATGAATGGATAACATTGAAACACAGTAAGTCATCATCATCATCATCATTTGCTAGCCAATTTTAAAGCGATTAATTATCGTCAGCATTCTAATCACTGTATAGTTGCTACTAATTAGAAGTATTTAAAAATTAAATTGCCAGCATCATTATTATCGACATCTTTGACCACGTTGCAGTTTTCATCATTGACAATTTTAAATTAGAAATCGCTAACGCTTGCCTTAATCACAGACAATGCACATGTAACGTTAAGACCAGACACACATGAATTACAGCTTTATGTCTCAAACTCGTTCTCAGGGCCATATAGCGCGATCACGGGCATTGGGATAAGAAACACCCGGGCCTCTCCTAGTCATTTTTCAAACAACGTTTCTCTTACGAGCCCGGCTCCAATGATATAACCCAGAAAGCCCCCACCCATAGGCTCCCGCAGCATAGATCAAGGGGGAAGGGTCACGTGACTCCCATCACACTGCAAATATATATAAATTCCGGCAAGTTTAACCATGCAAATGAAGCTGAATATAGGTCACAATATTCCGTTCAAAACGCTTAGTAAATATTAGCTTTAGTTTCAGACTGATTAGTATACTAACTCTCCCGGGCGTGACCGACTGACCACCCTCCTCATCCCACACAAAAAAGATCCTTCGGTATCTTATGCCTCCACCCCCTTGTCGGCCCTGCTGGTTGTTTAAGGTTAGGTAAACAGAACATCAAGGTGTATTTCGAGTTTATCTAATCATTAGTAGTCAAAGTATGCAATAAAAACCTTGAATGGTGATTCTTGTTATAGTACGAAAACATTTATGAAAAAACAAGGTATTATGTTCCTATTGATTCACTTCAACACTCGACTTTACCTTATCCGTGTTTAGAAATATCGCGAATATTTGCCAAGACCCGATATTCCTTTTCATATCTTTCATATCTTTACGTTCCGTCGACTTCCATAATGAAACGGTAGGGTGAAAATCAACACTTAAGAATACAATTATCCTTTCATACAGATGGTGAGTTGATAAAGTCAAACTCGCACCGACTTCCAAAATAATTGTTCCTAAAGAAAACTTAGTAACCCGTATATTATATAGCATAGGTAACTCCTATAAAATTCGGTCGAATTTGTTTTTCATGTACAAAGTCGAGTTTCTGCACATATTTGTTATACAGGTCAATCATAAAATGCAACAGCAACTATATTTATATTATTGTCAAAGATACAAGCTGCAGAAATAGGAGCCATAGAAATGAATCGTAATCGATCACCTTTCTGTTTTATTTGTGTAAAGCAATAATGCCGCTGCTTTGTAACAGACATAATGTATAAACGATTCACGATTTGACCATTGCTTTCCGTAATTATGAATTTAGTACTATTTGGTTGTAAAATTTATTATCTTTTGACAACAGTCGTCTTAAATTAGTCGTTCCAACTAAGACTTTCGGACATTATTTCAGGCCCTTCGGCCACTTTCAGAACTTGCCGTGAGGTACCACATGATTCAAGACATAATCCCTTTGTTCATAGAAAATGTGTCTGGGCTATTTTATGACGGTCCTTACTTTACAGCGAATTGAACAACGATTTTCTTACAAAGCAGTTCCGACAATGCGATTCTGCCATTGTGTTTGAAAATATTACGTGCTACTTTGTCGTTTACTTAATTCTAAAGTAAATTAATCATATAATTGATCCTTACTGTAGTACTGTCCGTATAAATTACATAATTGATCTTTACTGTAGTACTGTCCGTATAAATTACATAATTGATCTTTACTGTAGTACTGTCCGTATAAATTACATAATTGATCTTTACTGTAGTGCCGTCCGTATAGCCGTATCATTGAATGTGTAGTCATATCATTAAACACGTAGCTGGGATAAGATTATTTGTACAACGTTACCTATAATTAAATGTTAGACGGGATAGGAAGCTTATTTGTACAATGTTACATATTATTAAATGGGTAGACGAGATAAGAAGATTATTTGTACGTTGTTACCTATCGCTAAAGGGGTAGTGGAGATAAGACGATTATGATGATTACAAGTAAAAACTGACGGCATTTCAGGGGCATACATTGTTCGAGTCTACCAGGGTATCCTTTGTCAGTAATTCTGCCACATTATATATAGTACATTTTCACATCTCGGAGAATCAGAACAAATGACAGCTAAGCCTTATTGCCTGCTTAGGTCTAACGGTCTACGGGTGAGATTAAATATAAATACAAATTATCAGCGACGTTGGAACAACGGATGAAGAAGGGTAGATAAGTTAAGGTTGAAAGAGGTATATTAGGATCAACATTGTCGAAAGACTTAACTTTGAGAATAATTGGTTATGATAGATATTACCATTAGGAGTTCACACACGAACACAATGAATAAAATATTTTTTCCATAGATTTAAATAATCTCAAAATTACGTTAACTTTTGAGTTAGTGGCACACTAATTTTTATATGTATTAACATGTTTAGATCCATCTTATCGCAGATATAAAAGAAATTTAAAAAAAAAAACGTTAAAAAATATAGCGATATTCATCAATTATATTTTATTATGTGCATAATATATATTTTCATTTTTATTCAGATAATACAAATTTTGATACCTTCCAGTTTCATTGGGAAACCAATGACTCGTTGAAAGGAACTTTGTTAAAATTATTACATTTTTCCCACCATATTCTATTTTGGGTTCGAAATTTACGGTTTAAATAGTCGATAAGTTCAGTCTCTAGAGAAATTAAAAAAACTAAAATAATATTTTATATACATTGATCTCAGTCTTGTTTTGACTTAGTTTAACCAGTCATCATAGGAGAATAACTAAGATAAACCAATAGTTATTCAGACTTAAATTACACAAAGTTTGCTTCATAAATGACACCCACTTAAATTGCAGGTACTAGCTACATCATTGTGAAACATATGCAATAATTTTGAATTTTTTCTCATGTTTTGCAGTTATAGCTTTAGTATGAAATATAACAATATTAGTTGTATTTAAAAAAAATGAATATAAGGAACATACCAGTTTCTTCATGCAGCGTATATAGTGGCGTTGCGTTTTAAAAATAAAACATTTAATAAGAAATCGGTGTTAAACAAAACAATTACCACGAGAACCTCAAGCCTCAGACCTCACACTCATGTAACCATAACACCCAAAAGTAGTATAAAAATTCATTCTTAAATCCGATGGTAAATATAATTTTCTTATTCTTTTGTATAGGATAAAAAAGTTTGTCAAAAGATTTTGCAATGCTTCTTTATGTGAATTAAATGAGCCATTTTTGTATTTTGAGAGGGGACACCATAATTATAAATACTGATAAACTGTTTCCAGTTATGTGTTACCAAACATAAGTGTGAAGCATTTAAATTCCTTGGACCATATGTAACTATTTTTGTTTTGCCAACATTGTCATTGAATCTTCAATGTCAAAATTATTTTTTTTGAAACGTTTGAAGAGAATCTTTACATCTTTTTATAATAGAAAGGTATCACTATCAAGTCATCTTGATAGTGAACACTATCATTAATGTTCTTTAGAAAATATTTTTTGTTTCATTGGACATTACATACAGTTTGGATGCTAATTCGTGTTTGTCTGTTCGCTATTGTCTTACTTTACCATCTTCGTTCACATGAGCATGAGAAGGATACTTTAAATCAGGTTATCATTTCCACCCAAGTCCTAAAGGCGGGTATTTTATACTTATCTTCTTTGATCGCGTAAAAAGACTAAATGTTTTGCTCAAAGTTGATGAGGAACCGTCAGAAGGACAGCTATATTTGTTTTTATATTTGGGATGAAATCAATCATCCGCTTTGTTTTTCTGGTGATGATTTCCTAAGCAGTATTCTTTTTTAATATTAAGCTAGTGTTCCACCATGTAAAAGGCTACGTACATTGTCTACATTGTCCAGACTTAGGATAAAAAAAAACAACCAAAGAATGGTACTGAGGTCCAGAGTTAGAAAAGATACCAATCAAATAACTTGGTTGTTGCTACAGTGTTTAAAAGGGTTTGGAGGAGAAATGTTGGGGGTAACCTATTGACCAACTTTTATTCTTATGATTTTCTTATAATGCAACCATTTACATATAAATAAATCCAAGACACAAAAATCACAACAGGAATTATTTTTCTTGGGTAGAAAATTATAACCCAAGTTAAATTATTTTCCTTTACGACTTACAAGAAACATATTAGTTGAAAAAGTGGTTAAGGCACTTTACCGAATGCTATTGCTTATCTGTAAGGAAAAGAAAATAAAACGTTCTTCCATCAAATACAAAAGTGTATTCAGCAGTCTTTTTATTGAAGCTTGCTAATTATCGCTCAATGCATTTTAATTTACTAGATTTTAGCAAGAAGATATAACTAATTTGGACATTAGTTAGGTCTGTTTACTAGCATTCTGATAGGATCTAATCATAGCATGGTCCAGTGTGTGATTTGGATTTTTCCGTAGCTTGTAAAACATTTTCAGTCAAATCGCTACTATGTCTGCAATGTGGCAGTTTATAATGATGTCAAACACAGTAGCATCATGCCGCAAACATGTAGTATGAGGTCCCACCCAGTCACACTATCCTGATGCCAGGCCGACCAGTCCTAACTCTAACTTCTTAATGCTGAGCGCCAAGCAAGGCAGCTGTTAGTACAATTTAGTTTAAATAAGTATTTGGTATGACTCAGTCGCAGATCGAACCCACAACCTCCCGCATCTGAGATGGACTCTTCAACCACTAAGCCACCGCAGCGGTTGAGCATGGTCCAACCAATGCACATTCATCAACCGAGTTATGGATCCTAAAAAACACCCATTAAAAAATTATTGCAATTAATTTTGATAATATCTTTGATCAGAAAAAATAAAATATTACCCGGCGATAATTGAGAATGTCAGTTTTATTAACATTTACTATGACTAAAGCTTTTGAAGAGTTTCCTTGGATATGACGTCAAATGCGAAACTAAGATAGTGCAAATACATGCATCAGACTTGACCAACTATCTAACCGCAATAGACTAAATGTCCTGCGTTTTATGAGTGAGAATTACGTTGTTCAACATCTCTTAA